>JASTUB010000123.1:0-35554 GCA_031124825.1 Saccharomycopsis vini
TTTTATTTATTTTTCTTTCTTTCCGAGTTTTTTTTTTTTTTTTTTTTTTTTTTTTTTTCTTTTTTTTCTTTTTTTTTTCCCTTTTTTTGTTTTTTTTTTTTTTTTTTTTTTTTTTTTTTTTTTTTCGATTCCTTATTATATTTGATCTTCAGTCCGTTATCTGTGCTATTTTTTGCTTATTGCTTTATTTTCTTTAATTTACGTTTATTTGCCTATAATTGTGCTATTTGTGATTTCTGTAGGCAACGGGTACTTTGAACTTTTGGTTTTATTGTCTTTGATTACTTCTGCTAAATTTGTTCGCCCATGCATTCCCCATTTAAATAGCTTGTCGCACTCACGATCAGCTATTTTTGTTTCACAACCTAAATTGCACTGGGCAAAAGATGCTTTTTTTTTTCATGCATTTAATTTGGCGATACTGCACATGGAAAGTGGTGAGATCGAAAACTAATAGTAGAAGCTATTACTTTATCATTATTAAATATTCTAAAATACATTATATTTATTTTATATTTCGCTTCTGGCATATTGGTGGGCAAAGTAGATCGCGTCTCTAAGATGTGCAGAAACTATCTTCAAAGTCTGAACAAGAATAGCGACATTGGTTTTTTGTTGTCAGTTGCTTCATGGTTATTAATTGTAAGTCTAGAGTTGTAAAGTTGGAGAGAAGGTTGAATCTATGTAGAGTTTTCTTTCTCAGAAAAAAATAAATAAAATATAAAGCAACAGGTATTTGTGTACCATATATGTGGTAATACGAGGGAAGTCAATTGCTTCACAGAAAAGCAAAAATAAACGATCTACACATTCGCTCGGATTCAAATTTACTTCAAAATGCGTTACTACATTCTAAAATTTATTCTCCTTGCTGCTAACATTGTGTAATATAGTCCGGCTTTTTTTCCTCTACAAATATATTTGTATATAGGGAGAAACAGAGCACAAAAATACAATTTTTATTTGCAAATGTAACGACATAATATTCCTCATCATTTTCTTTTTTCATTACTACATTCACATATAGAGAACAATATCAAATTCTAATATTCTAGAATACTAAGTCGAGTTTTAACTAAAATCATGGAGGGAGGGTGTAAAAGGCGGAAAATGCAGAACAAAAAAGAAAAAAAGAAGAGCATGTGACTTTCCGGGAACAGGAAGGAGGACAGGGTTTTCTTGCTCATCAGAATTCGGTTTGTCTTTTTAGAAACAAAATAATCGCTCTAGCAAAACAACACCATTTAGAATAGGTTGAATTGTTGTCACGCGCCTCAATTTTGTCATTTTATCATTTCAAATACTCTGAAAAACAAATTGAATAGGCAAAAATTAGTTAGTTTGCTCTTTTTTCTTACCAAAAGTAATTGTATTTATTAGCGTGTGTCTTTATCATTCTGGGATCTTTATTAGCAAGAAGCAGTCTGCCGCCATTTTCCCACAAAATAACACCATCTTTCCCTCCACTAAGATTTTTTTTATCAGTTGAAACTATTACTTTTGATTACCAACTTGTATTTGAAACTTGAAAGCGAATTCAGAATATCTAATTTTTCTGGATCGGATTACAGTTATTTTTGGTGTTTAATATCTTTTCCTTTCCCCTTTTTATTTACCTTGTGCGGGGCATCTCTTTGAATCTTAAGTTAATAATCTCGATATTGATCACTTGGCGCCTTCTTATCAAGAACAGGTTTCTTCAAATTATATTGCTATAATTATTATTATTTTGTTTTTGATTCGTGATGGGTAACGTTGCAGCTAAAGAAGAAAGATTTAGCGCTACTGATGACCTTAGAAGTGTCAGAGAGCTTCTCAATCCTACTGGTGCTCAAAGAAGAAGACGTGGTATCAGAGAAAAAGAAAGAAAAGCAGAGAAAGAAAAGTTGATTGAGGACTTGATTGTTAGACATAACGAAAACGTTAACGGTGGGTTTTTGGCTCCTCACGGAATTTACTCACAGAATCAGGATTATGCAACTGATATTGTCCGCAACCTTATCATTAAAAGAAAGTTAGCTCCATTCTTCGTACCTTTGGAAGATTTCGAGGAAAATTGTACGGACAATGATTTATTGGATGAAATTTACGAAATCCCATTGCACAAAGACATTTCAAACAAAATTGAAGACAATTCTTTTCTCGATCCTAACTCAAAACATTATCAAAAACATTTACTTGCAAGGGAATTGGAAAAGGAATTGTTGAATAGAAGGATTACTATGCAGAAAGAGGCACAAGAATCTTACGAAAGGGAAAAGAACTTTGTGAAAAGAGGTTTTAGAAAGGAAAATATAGCATCTAATGATCTTTTACTACGATTGTATAAAACAGCTTGTGCTTGTCCAATTTGCTTTGTTTATTATCCTGATAACTTTAATCATACCCGTTGCTGTGTGCAACCAATATGTTCTGAGTGTTTTGTACAAATCAAAAGATTAGACCCACACCCACCCCATGATACCAACAATAATCCGAGTAATAATGATAATCTTATCAAAGCAAAAGACTTGATATCGGAGCCAGCAAAATGCCCTTACTGTGCAATGTCAGATTTCGGTGTCACATACGCACCACCGTCAGATATCAAAACAGGTATAAATGGAATATTTCCATGTGATTATAGGATACTGTCAAAAGAGGAAAACATGCAAACTACAAAGGACGATTCGGCAGTTGATGAGACTGATGAAATTTCTGCAGTCCCAGTCAACAAATTACAACGTCGTCACTCATTGCCCCCAGAACATCCGAGTGTGATAACCACTGATTCTATAAGGCCAGACTGGGAGAAAAAACTATCATCTGCTAGAATGAAATTGGCACGTAGAAGTGCTGCCGCCACTGCGATACATGCTTCTTCTTTGTTGATGGACGGTGATGGAAACAGAGGAGGCAATCGTTTCGAATCAAACGCTAATTTTGAGCAAAAGATGATTGAAGAAGCTTTGAGGCTCTCATTGTTGGAAGAAGAGGAGAGACAAGCTAGACAGCAAAGAGAGCAGGCGAAAGTTGCGAACAAAAAGTAAATTGGGAACTGACTATTTTGTTTATGAGATTTCTTAGCTATTCTATGGTTGTGTTTTCAAATTAGATATACCTAAATGCGCATAGTTATATGTATACTTTTTATTTTTTATTTTTATTTTTTGTGGTTTGTTTAACCTATTGATTCCTGCTTACACTATCACATTTAGCATACCATTTATTGCATTTATTTTTTTTCATATTTTCTTTCAATTTCTTTCATTACTATTTCAATTACACCTGTTCCGATAATTTTTTATAATTGCTGAAATGGTGGTTGTTTTTTTATTTATTATTATTTTATGGTTTTGAATTTATATTTTGATCTTTATCGACATATATTTTTTTTCTTCTCTTTTCTTTTCTTTTTTCCACTACAATTATTTTTTTTTCTGTGTTTTGCTTTTTGTGTCATGTTCTCGTGGTTATTTTTTTTTTTTTTTTTTTAAGTCTTGTTTATATTCGTGTTATGTTGAGTCAATTTCATTATATTTTTATGATACTTGTTTTCCTTCAATCTTGCTTGATGCCTTGAGATAGTGCTGTAAGCGGAAACTCCTGTCAAAACAATTTGACAGCTTGAACTCTGCAGATATTGGGCTGTTTGCTGAACCTTTGACTGATACCCGCATATTATAACGCTTCCCAACAGGAAACAGCCTAAATATACATCAATCTTCAGTCACTATCCTAGCCCTCTAGTATATCAGGTGATATTCAGCCGATGATTCCAGCCGCTTACGGTGGGAGACAGGTGGGAAAAAAACCTTCAATTTTCAACAAAAACTTTTTTTTTTCAGTTCCCTTAGGTGGTGAAGTGGATATCGAGGTTACAATCTAAATAACTGATCTAAGAGGTAGTCTGTTATTGAACTTAAAAGTGATTATATCTAGTTCAGGTTAATATAACTAAATTTTCAAGCAAAAATGTCTATTGAATCCGCTTTGTCCTACGCCGCTTTGATTTTAGCTGACGGTGAAGTTGAAATTTCCTCAGAAAACTTGAGCACCTTGTTGAAAGGAGCTAATGTTCAAGCTGACAACATCTGGGCTGACATCTACG
Source organism: Saccharomycopsis vini (assembly GCA_031124825.1). Taxonomy (NCBI): domain Eukaryota; kingdom Fungi; phylum Ascomycota; class Saccharomycetes; order Ascoideales; family Saccharomycopsidaceae; genus Saccharomycopsis; species Saccharomycopsis vini. The sequence continues at coordinate 4,091 of JASTUB010000123.1, forward strand.
CCAAAGCTTTAGCTGGCCAAGACATCAAAGACTTATTGACCAGAATTGCTGTTGGCTCTGCCCCAGCTGCTGGTGCCGCTGGCGCTGCTGGTGCCGCTGCTGGTGCCGCTGAAGCTGCTGAAGAAGAAGAAGAAGAAGAAGAAGAAGAATCCGATGATGATATGGGTTTCGGTTTATTCGATTAAGCGATTTAAATTATTTGAAATGAATAATAAATTGAATCTATTGAAAGTAACCTAGAAAAATGAAAAAAACCTACAAAAATCAAGACGGTGTTATACATAGATTCTATTGAAGCATGCTAAATAGTATAATTCACTACGCTCTTCTAACCTGAAAATCTTCTATATATTTTTTTACATGTTGGAGAACAAATATGAATATATGAATGGATTTGTTTTGAATAAGGTTTCTGTAATTGGTGGTATGATTAGGATTGTAGCATTACGTAGCTCACAGGTGTTTATGTTAGAAGCGAAACCACATAATAAAAATGACCATACATATCTGATTAGTCAACTAGAAGATTCAATAAGCTGTGTCAAATTTGCAATCGACTACTATAATATACTATAGTAGGTGAGATACAATTTTGCACTACCTTATGTGCTAAGATTCCATAGAACAAATCAACTTGGCTGCAATATACTTTTAAATATATGTAAAATTACTGTTTTAGGGTTAGCAGTCAAGTGATTACGAGCTGATTGGATCATTAAAGAAACTTATTTATATTTGAGATTAACATAAATAAAAAAGAGTTATAATATGACAAGGGGAAAAACATAAGCAAAATAAATGAATTTCTCTAACGGTAAGATTTTTGGAATCTTGCACGAGCACCACGACCACCGAATTTTTTTGGTTCCATTCTTCTGGAGTCAGCAATCAACAAGGTTCTGTCGTAAGCAGTGAAAGCTTTTTTCAATTCATTTTTAGATTGTTCATCAACGTATTTTTGGTGGTAAGCAACTAAACCTTTAGCAATGGCTTGTCTAATGGCGTAAACTTGAGAAACGTGACCACCGCCAGAAATTCTAACTCTGATATCAACGTTAGCGAATTTGTCCAAACCAACAACCAATAATGGTTCGTAAACTTTGAATCTCAAGATTTCTGGTTCGACCAAAGTAATTGGAGAACCGTTAACTTTGATGAGACCTTTACCGGCCTTGACATGGGCAACAGCAGTGGCAGTTTTCTTTTTACCAAAGGTCTATTAAAAAAGTGTTAGTATAGGCACAAAATTTCATTCACAATACACAAAAAAAAAGAAAATGAAACTAAGACAGTAAAATAAATGCACATCAAATTAGCACTTTAAATTCTGAGCTGTTTGCATCAGTTTTTTGCGAATAAAGTAATGATTCAAAGTTAAGAATTATGTATCCGCTTCTAAAGAATATCTTTTTTATGCTCTGTTATTTAATTGATGTTGATTCAATTCTGAAACATGTTGATAAATCCGAAATATATTACAGGGTGAAGAATACCTTAAATTTTTTTAAACACACTTTGAAAAACAATTTAAAGATGAGATTTTATATTTATTTTTCGGTTTATGTTGAAACTCTTGATGCATCGGATTATTTTTTGATATGTTTTGAAATTACTTGCAAATATAATTTTGGTGATTGCGGTTTTCACTTGTTTCAAGAAAAGTAGTTCTTTATCATTATTAATTCCTCTTAGTCATAGATTTGAAATATTTTGAATAATTTAACTGTTGGATTAATTTCAAACATCTTCAGTTGTTCAGTATATGTAGTTTTCTACTCGATTTGATGCTCAGACTGTCTATTTTTTTCATTTAATCAATCTTTATGACTTTTTGATATTAACGTTTCCAAACATACTTGAACACTAGGAGTAGACATCTTTACCTCTTCAATATTACCTATCGTGTATCACTATAACTGTTGTATGTAGCCTTGTGCGCTTGAAATTTTTTTTTTTACAATTTTACAAAAATCAAAGAATCCAGTCAGTGTATGAGCCCGACAGAGTATTCTCACTGCTCACTGTAAGTTCAATATCACGTGTTTTACATCAAAAATGGAGTGCATCAAGTAATTTGTCACAGTCACTTTTTGCGACTTTCTTTAGCCCTCAGTTAAATCTCGTGTCAATCATGTGCCAGCTGCAAAAATCTCACTACACAAAAGAAAAGCTCAATTTTATTGCACATTTGACGTCATATAATTATAATAGTTATATGTCTGAAAGGATCGCCCTGAGAAGGTGCACAATTCCTGTAGTTCACCTGATCACTGAATATTCAAAGGATTCTGCTTTGCGAAGAATAGAATTATTCAATAGTATCTCATATTCACTGTCACAAGATACTTAATAGTGTAAAATTATCACCTGTAATACTTTCAAAGCTAGTTAATTTTGTTGTGCTATTGTAAGCAAAGAAAAAAAGTAACAAAGTACGAAATTCTGATTTGCAATTTTTGACATTTATAAATTATAATTTAGTCAAAAATAATTTAATATTGAGTGAAATTTCAAATAAAGAGTTATAAAATCCTAGAACTGATATAAAATCATTTAAGGTGAATCTATTAAAAACGTAATAATTTGTGGATCTTCTTACACCAAATCATAATTTCTAAGAAATACAACCCAGATACAAGTATCAGCATCTAAATGGTAGCAGCGATGAAACAGCCAGGGAAAAATGGTCCTTCGCTCTTGTTGAGATGCAATACTTTTTGTTTTTATTTGTTTTTATTATATTTTTTTCTCTCTTTTTGTTTCATTTACATTTTTTGTTTTCACCTCAATGATCATCATTTGGAGAAAAAAAAAATCAAAATCATAAGAGATATTGCAGTGGTGCTACGATGCATCGAAACACCACGTAGCAACTTCACTCAAATTTATAAAAGTGAATAGTAACGTTTCGAAAATATACAGTTCAATGATTTTTCATGATAGCCGAGCATAAATCTTCTGATACTACGTTTTCTGAGTCACTAATCTGTCTTTTCTTCAGCGAGGGTCTGTTTGACAATCTTGTAAGTTTTTGCGCGCGGTGCATAATTTATTAAGCTATTGTTCGCTAATATAAAGTTAGGCCAATATGGCTTACTGGCAAATATTTGGCGCGCGGTTAATGGCTTCTTTTCAATTCTCTTATTGTAATATTCAGCTTTAGAGAAGTATCTCTCATCGAAGTTGAGTGACAGGCGTCTGTATACCTTTGTGTAGTAAATATTATCCAGGGCCCCTAATTGGCCAAAACTTTTACTATGCTTCCTATGCATTAGCGACAAGAGTATAACTGATTTGAGTAAACATTCTGCAAATGAGTGACATTTAATTAAACTACTTTTCAGAATAAAAAGTTGTTTTAAACTGAAAGTATTTTCGTTGAGTGGTGAGCACTTTCTTTGCCACAAATACACCAAACGTTGAAACGCATGGTTTAGAGCGTTGTATATTGACACATTGTGTCCAAATATTTGGGATTATTACTTTTTTAGTTACTCACCTTGACGATCGCTTTTTTAAAGGGACTTTGACATGGGACCCTCATTTATCAACAAAAATATTCTACACACTGTTTGATCCTAAACTTAAAATCGAGGTGTTGAATTTTTTATATTACATACTGTATCAGGGTACCAAATTACTTAGAATTCAACTCAACCCGCGAAGAAGACTACTTTCATAATAAAACAGTGTAATAGTTTACCCATCAAATAGTGAGGATCAAAATTTGTATTTAAACTACCAACATTATTTTTTCTTTCTGTTTTTTTTATCATTTACAGGATTTAAAATAATGATATAAAATTAAGTAGAATCTTTTTAATGTCTGAACCTTTAACACTTGAATAGTGTTCTTTTATTATTAATACCACGCCCACAAAACGACCAACTGACAGCACAACCCGCCAGATTACTTTAGGGGTTCACTTGTGTTACGTAATATTACATAGCCCTGGAGCTCATGTGGTTCATCTTAGGGCGGCGCACGTGTATATCACGAATGGCGATTATTAGCAGTAAATAGTCGATTTTTTTATTTTTTTTCCTTGTCCGTTCTTTGCAGTGGGTGGGCAACCCCCGACATCTCTCTCTCTCTCTCTCTCTCACTAAGGTGGTGAGCAGGAAAAACCAAAAAATTAAAAATTTCAAAAATTCTTTTGGTGATAATAGTGGTACATAGTGTTTATTGAATTAAGCAAGTGTAACAGTTGAAAAATGGGTATGTAAAGGGCACAATATCAATAATATTCGAAGTTCCAGTCAGCGAAATGGCAATAAAAGAATATCAGTATCAAGAGCAAATATCAGTTTAGCAACCAAAATTCGAAGTTATTAAAGCTTTATTATATACATAAGAAATATAAATGTGAACAAAATGTAACGAAACTGCCAATATGTCAAAGAGAACATTAAAAAAATACATTGTCAATATCAACAACGTCTATTCAAATACTTGAGTCTTCTAAACAAAATTTGTCGTATTTTCCACAAGGACATTTTGCCCTTCAAATCATTTTATCCAATATTTTTATTGTTTAAACAGAATAAAATATAGCTTTCAATCAAAGTTTAGTTCAAAAACTTTCGATATACCGAATGGCAATATTCATTAAAAACAATTGAAATTTGATTCGAAAGTGGTTGGATGTCATCAGATTATCGAAAAATCAATAAAAATCGGTGAATAATAAAGTAAAATCAAAGGGAATAGTTCACATCAAGATTAAAACAACTTATCTCAGAATCGAAAAGTAATTAATCCATTATCTTTGAAATTATGTACGATTAATTCATTCCGCTGGCTCGAATCATTGACTATTTATATATGAATCAAGTGTTATGTGATGGCATTACTAACTAATTTATAGCTATCTCCAAGAACTTACCACTTTTAAAAAACCACTTCAGAAAGCACTGGCAAGAAAGAGTCAAAGTTCACTTTGACCAAGCCGGTAAAAAAGCTTCTAGAAGATTGGCAAGAGCTAAAAAAGCTGCTGCTGTTGCTCCAAAACCACTTGACTTGTTGAGACCAATTGTCAGAGCCCCAACTATCAGATACAACAGAAAACTCAGAGCTGGTAGAGGTTTCACCTTAGCTGAAGTCAAAGCTGCTGGTTTAACTCCAAAATACGCCAAAACCGTTGGTATTGCTGTTGACCACAGAAGACAAAACAGATCTGAAGAAGGTTTCCAATTGAACGTCAACAGATTGAAAGAATACCAATCTAAATTGATTGTTTTCCCAACCAAAGGTAAACAACCAACTGCTGAACAAGTTCTCTCTACTGCTGCTACTTTCCCAATCTCCCAAGGTTCTACTAAAGTTGCTACTAAAGCTATTACTGAAGAAGCTAAATCTGTTGAAGCTTACAGAACTTTAAGATTAGCCAGATCTGACAAAAAATACGCTGGTATCAGAGAAAAACGTGCTAGAGAAAAAGCTGAAGCTGAAGCTGACAAAAAGAAGAAATAAGCAAGTTAATGTTTTATAATTGGTATTGTTTTGTATCAAAAAATATATTTCATCTTTCTTTTTTTTTCATACGCGGTTATTAAATTCTTTTTTCCCTCTGTCTAATATAATGTTCAAACAACGACTTCCTCTATACAGGAAAAATGTAAAACTTTTATATTTCTTTCTCAGATTTTTATTCGGCTTGTTTGTAAAAATTTCTGGTTAGTAACGCGTAGTAGAAAACTGTAATAACCTGGGTTTGAAATAATTTCCATATAAAAAGAGTTTTTGAGCATTAGTTTATAAGCAACTGACAGTGAATAAAAAACTCAGTCTTTTTTAGAGGAATTGACAAAAAATCATATGCGAGGTGGAGTGAAGAAAGACACTATGACATGTGATTCTGTATGTAGTCTTGGTAAATTTCTCTTCCGGATACTTATTTATTTTAATTTTTAATTCATAAAAAACACACAATTTAAGTGTGGAGGGATACTTCAAGACCCTTAAACTTATTTATTACTTTTCATTTATTGTTTTTTGAAAAAAACGCACGTATTTTTGGATTAACATTCAAGTGTATTATTATCTGTTAATTTTAATGACTAGAATCAATGACTGATTATAGTGTCACTTTTTTTTTTTCTCAACTTCACTTTCTAAAAATAATAAACTTTTTTTTTCTTTTTTCCAGCTTGAGTTTCTTGAGTTTCTTAACTTTATTATACTTGCTATAATGTTTTTTCAATAAATAGTAGTGCTCAACTTGTAATTCTTTGTATAAATTATATTTGTTGAAGTGTATATATTTTCATGGAGTACTATACTCATTTTCCATTTAGTGAACCAATAAGTGATGTAGTTTCATTTTGGAAAATAGGATGATGGGTGAAGGGAAAAAAATGAACCAATATTTTTAGTCACAATCTTTATTGCTTTTATTTTTATTTTAATCTTTTTATCTTGATATCTGAATTAAACTTTGCACCCAGTAATAAATTAGAGATAGAGTTTAAAATGAAAATTGTTGGTCATCTTTTCCCCTCTTGATCCAGCAAATATAAGTAGCCTAACAATTGCCCAAATTAAATAGGCGGTAAGTGTCACTCATTATTCTTTCACCAATGTGCATCGTCACTATAATGTAAATAAGTATATAAAAATGCTAAATTTTATCTAGAGATAACTAATTTTCTTGTTTATATTTGACTATTATTATACTTGCTTTGCTTGTAAAGCATTTCACGCCAATACAAATAAGTAGATAATGGTTTCTGATTATCAAAAAGCGCTCGATGGGGCAAAATTCAAATCATCAATAATAAAAAATTATGCAAAGACTCGATTTACTTCGCTAATTCCTAATAAGGAATATTTAAGATTCGATTCCAAATTTTGGAACCCATTCAAACCTCTTAAACAATTGAATTTACGTCAATGGAATTTATTTTTTGCAGGTTTCTGGTGCTGGACTTGGGATGCATTTGATTATTTTTCTGTTTCAGTCAATGTCAGTGACATGGCAGAACAATTTGAAGTTTCAGTGTCAGATGTCACTTGGGGCATTACTCTTGTGCTTATGTTACGTTCTGTTGGTGCTGCATTTTTCGGGATTTTGTCCGATAGATATGGTAGAAGATTGCCTTTGGCAACAGTTATGGGTTGTTTAACCGTTTTACAAATTGGCTTGGGGTTTGTAAATACTTTTAAACAGTTTTTGGCAGTTCGAGCTATGTTTGGGATTTTCATGGGAGGAGTATTTGGCCCTGCTTATGCTTTGGCACTTGAAGACGCTCCAGAAGCTGCACATGGTATATTAAGTGGGATATTTCAAGAAGGTTATGCTTTTGGGTATTTATTAGTTATTTGTTTTCAACGTGCAATCACCGATAATTCGAATCATGGTTGGAGAGCTTTATTTTGGTTTAGCGCTGGTCCATCTGTTTTATTTATTATTTGGATATTGAGTTTGGGGGAAACAAAGGCATTTATCCAACATCGAGAATATAACTTACTCAATCACACTGATTCAGCAGGAAAAAGATTTATTATAGAAGGAAAACTTGCCCTACAAAAATATTGGCTTGTTTGTATTTATTTGGTGTTTTTAATGGCAGGATTCAATTTCTCATCTCATGGCTCCCAAGATTTGTATCCTACATTACTAAAAAAACAATTGGATTATGGTAATGATAGATCAACTGTCACTAATTGTGTCGCTAACTTTGGGGCCATTGCTGGAGGAATTGTTTTTGGGCACGCATCCAATTTTTTCGGAAGAAGACTTTCAATAATAGCTTGTTGTATAGGCGGAGGTGCTTTAATTTATCCATGGGCTTATGTTAGATCATCGGCAATTAATGCTGGTGCATTTTTTTTGCAATTTTTTGTTCAAGGAGCTTGGGGAATTGTTCCAATCCATCTAGCAGAATTAGCTCCTCCACAATTTAGATCTTTTGTTGGAGGTTTGGCGTATCAATTAGGAAATTTGGCGTCCAGTGCAAGCTCAACAATTGAATCAACCATTGGCGAAAGATTTCCATTATATAATCCAGATGGATCTAAAAAAGATGGTTTTTATGATTATGCCAAAGTGATGTCAATTTTCATGGGCTGTGTGTTTGGATATTTGCTACTTATCACTTTTCTTGGGCCAGAAAATATTCACGCCGATTTGACGTATGGATATAAAGGAGAAGAAGAAGAAGAAGAAGCATCAAGACAATTTGAAGAAGATCATAAAGATCAGATTGATCACTATGAAAGTAAAGTATAATTTGGATTTATATATATTTTCATATATATATGTATATATTACCACTATTACTTTTGTTCTCTTGCTTTCTTCTATTACGCAGCCACTCTTGATGGCTTTTGTTAACTTTCTCCAGTTTTTTTTTTTTTCTTTTTGTTTAGCCTACTTAATATATAAACGCTATGGTATAAACAGTTTCAGCTTATAAAAAAAAAATGCACCATTGAAAATTTCTATATTATATTAAGTAGACTATGCAGAACAAACTAAAAACACACACACTCCATACATACTAAATGAAGAAGCTATTAAAAGGAGAAAAAAAAAACAATCACAAAAAAAATATCAATAAGTTGCATCTTCATCAATCGTATCGTTAGAGTTTAAGTTGCTGGATTCAGTATCACTATTTTCGTGTTTTGGGAGATATCCAAGAGCTTTTGTAGCGTTAACACCAATACCAGTGTCCAACGATATTGGAGAATCATATTGAAGTGGTCTATTCAATAAATGGCTAATTGTAGGTAATTTTGTTATTGATCCTGATCTAGAATTAGAAGCACTTAGTGGTGGCGGTAAACTATGTTTTTCACTAGAAGTAGGACTTGATATTTTTCTCTTGTAGTCTTCGTTAGGCACTGACCCATAGTTATTATTGAACAGACTTTTAGTAGGCACAATAAGTTCACTATTAGTTTTTCTAATTTTTTGAGCTCTTTCATACGATGTAGATGCAAGTAATGCTTGTGAAGCCAACATATTTAATGTATCGTATGCTTTCATATTTCCCATCTTTTGGTTTCCATTTGCTGGAGCAACAAATCCTGTTGGTATAGGTGGTAACATCCTTGTATTCGATTCTGCGCCATTGATAGAAGAGGCAGACGAGATACTACCGGCTTGAGGACTATGGGTGATAATAGTATGATCTGGAGAAATTGTTGTATCATTTGAATTGTGATGATCATTACGAGAATATTTTTTTTGATTGATATGATACTTACGCAGAATCAGAGGCAGCTGCTGTTCTTGTTGTTGCGGCAGCAGCTTTTCTGAATCGGTAGGTCCTTGTTCAGCTTGTTGCTGTTGCTGTAATTGATTTCGCTCTTGTTCTTGATTTTTCATTTGTTTTTGTTGTTGCTTACGCTTATTGAGATCGAATGTGTGCTGATATTCACGTTGGTTGAGTATTTTGAATCTAGGTGGCGAATGTTTTTGATTTTTTTTCAAACTCTTTATTTCTTGATTTTTCTCAGCAATTATTTGCTTGGCAGTATTGTATTTGACCTTATATTTCAAAGCCTTTTTCGTTATTTCTTGGTTTTTCTGAACAACTTTTTCTAAACTTTCAATACATTCTTTTGCAATGGTTTTCAATTTTTCATGTTTTTGTGATTTGGATTTAGAATCATTGTCAGCATTGTAATCATACTTTAGCCTATCTAGTTCCTTTTTCATCAATTTGTTCTCCACTTCAATCCTTGTATTTAGTTCTTCATTATTTTGGATCATCAATCTAGTTTCCAACTTTTGATAGTTTAAATAATTTTTAACTTTCACCAAAGAGTCGGACAACAATTTTATTAAAGTCTTGTCATCCACTTCTTTACCATCAGTTACTAAATCTAATTCACCGAGTAAATCGTTATCTTCATAAAATGATCTCATAGAATCATATTCCCGTTCCCCAAGCTTCTTCTTGCTAACAGCAATGAGTTTCTCAACTTTTTCAGCAAAATCATCCTTCTCTATGAAAGATTGACTTAAGCTACTCACTCCAAAAGTTGTTAATGATGTAGTGTTATTAATATTTAAATCAGAAGCAGATTGTTTATCAGTATTTGTAGAATCTTCTTCGACTTCATTATGATAATTATTTATCATTGGAGTCGAGGTTATTGGTGATTTTTCCATAACTTGGGTTATGTCCAATTGAATCGTACTATCGGAAGATCTATTAATGTTTGTAGTTGGACCAAATACATTTCTGATGCTACTATTGAACTTGGGAGTTTTTAAAAGTATGGAATTTATCAATGCTTGTTTTGAAGGCAGTTTTGCCGGTGTCAACAACTGATCATGAATAGATGTTGTGATATTAGGTACAATACCACCAGTAGCAGCTATGGTGGCAATGGTAGTAGCAGTTGTACTACTGTTCGGTATTGTAACTGGTTTTGTTGTTGCTACCAAGTTCTGATTATTTTCCAGATGCTTGAAATCTTCGGGGTCTTTATGGGATTTACCTTGATTATTTAATAGATTTTGAGATGACTTAGTGAGCAGTTTGAGGGCAGTCATGTTTCCAAAATATAAATTTTTTTTATCTAAAATTAATTGTTTAGTGAAACCAAAACCAAAGCTTCTTCTTCTTATTCTTCTTCTCAATAGTAACACAAAACAAAAATTGAAAGCGAGGTAGAAAAACTAAACCATATAATCAATAATAGTGGTAGTAAGCTAAGCTAAAGGGCAGCTACGAGAAAGAAATTAAATTCAAGTCACAAGGAGTCTCTTTGATAAATCGCGTTTCTATTATATTAACGATATCCATTAAAAGAAATCAAAATACAACGAGTACACATTATTTATACCACTCGCAAATAAAAAAAAAAAAAAAAAAAAAAAAAAAAGAAAAAGAAAAAATCCAAAAAGACGCGTTATTGATCTCTAAACCGTGGCATTGGTATATGAAAATAAAGAGACACAATTAATAACAATCAACTGTCACTCGATAGATATACAGTAGAGTCAAATCGAATTTCTATATACTTACAAGTAATTAATCCACTGAAACTTGCTCTTCTGTGACATAATATATAGTATTATTTAATATTTGACCATGAGTTTCAAGCTTCAAGTTATCAATAATGAAGATCTGATTCACCTTCATCGCCAAACCGATCATGAAAAACCGCCCATTTGTGATTAATAAACGCTGTCAATCTTTCATTTCGTATCATGTCGAAATATCTAGTAGCATAAGATCTCGTTGTAGTGAAGAGGACATCATGTACTAAATGCAACCACTTGAGTTCCTTTTATTACTGTCAAGAGTCTATAATAATAATAGTTCAAAATATTCACACTTGAAAAATTTGCCTTCCTTGACTTTTCTTTTATTTTTTAATATGCACACATTGATTGTTCACATTTCATTTATTACCAAAGTACTAACTGTTGCGTATATTCCTAGACTAGAAACCAGTGTAAGACGACACAAAAAAGGCTATCACCAATTAACTGTACTTTCATAGGCAAAATAGCTTTAGTCTATATGAAACAGATTATATAGACAAAAACGAAGAGCGATGATGTTGCACCATTCCAAAAAAAGTTGTCTAATAATATTCGAAGGTGCACCCAACTCTTTTTATAATCTATACTTTTGGTGAACTGTGAGTTTTTAATTTTTTTCCTCTTCTTCTATGTAGCTTTCAGTCTCTCTACACCTATGCACCATTAATAATACTAGTTTTTTTCACCAATAAATATTAATATTAATAATGGTTTCGCCGAAAATAAATCTACAAATACACCACCTGGCAAGTCCCTCAAAGGGGCTTCAGAGTGCTACTTGACTCATATATATATAGATTCGCAATATTAGGACAGTCATATCATAATTTTAATCTTAATCTTGAGGTTGACTAATATTAAAAACCAGGCTTCTCATTATTTATACTTCCTCTTTTTAATTAATTTTTTTTTTTTTTTTTTTTTTTTTTTTCTTTAAATATTCGCATTACCTAGACTCGTATGCTAGATTACATATCATTTATTCACAGCTTAGCAATACATTGCCAAAATTATTCAGAAGGATAGAATATCTGTTTAAACTTTCGATCTCACTCAATAAAGATCATAAATTATATACAGCAGGAAGCGTCATCGCTAATTTAAAACTTTTTGCGTCATGTGTAGCAGTCAAGAACTAACTGAGTTATTATTATTATTATCCTTATTATTGAAGAAGGAGAAGACAAACTTCATTGCGATATCTATAAAACTACAGCTTTTATAAAAATACAAACTCCAATTTTTATTATAAGATGAGCCAAATTTATAGAACTTTCTTTTTTCAAATTGCCATCGAAGGGGAAAATAATATTAATTAATAATAATTTTAATAATACATCTGAAATTCAAATTTGATCGACCAGGTTGTAGTTCGTTTATTTGTTTATTAGCTTTAATTTTAATTTTAATTTTAAATTTTTTTTTTTTTTTTTTTTTTTTTCATTTTATTTTGACAGGATTAAGAATTTATTTTGATAGCATCAAAACATATTTTATTGTAAAAGAATACAAAATCCACAAAAATGGGTCTCGCGCCACACTGGCGAACAAGTGGGGTTTGGCACCCTTGATACCCGGGACATGACGCACAACGCACACCCCTTTTTCTCGAACAATTTAAAAAAAAGTAAAAAAAAAAACAATTAAAAAAAACAGTAAAATGTCATAAAATAAAATAATTCCATGTGTTGTTATCTGGAAAGAACGAGAATAAAAACACAAATAATAAGATATATGAATCGAGAATAGTAGTAATTTGGTATTAAAAGTATAAACTTATGGTGGCAGTTTATTGTTTATATATCATCTTTTTTGACTTTTTCCACTAATCTCTTTCTGTTTGTGGCAAAATTAAATTACAGAAGATTAAATATGTACTATGCTGCAACGCGCTGGCAACGAGTATACCGGCGTTAACCCAAATTGGTGGAAACAGTGGAAAGAAATGGAATGAAAAACAAAGAAAGAACAAAGAAAATAGCTTTGAAACAATCTTGTATTGATTGGCCCAGAAGAATAAACAAAAACATACTAAACAGCAAGCAGATAAATAATCTTCTTTTTGTAATACACAGTTATTTTTATGGTAATGATGGTGAACAGTAAGAGAAAAAACACTATTGAGTTTCGAGTTGAAATGATGGCAATTAATGTCTAGAGATCAAGCATTGAAACAAAAAAAAAAAAAAGCAAAATAATTAAAAAATATCTTTACCCTTGTTACTTTGCGCTGAAAAAGAACATAGCCCTTACTTATAAACACCTTTATTTAACAAATTAAGAGAAACTTTGACTTAAGTATACAGTGTACAGGATTGTTATTGAATATAACCAAAGCACTCATGCACTAATAAAACAAATAAATATAAAAATAAAAAAAAATTAGTAAATACGAGGATTAAATCCTTTGAAAGAAGTTTGATATATCTATTGTATACTAGTGTATTCCCTTGTTTTGTTTCTTTTTCAGTAGTTTTTCCTATTAATTTCTTGATCTCGCCGCTAGTTTCTTGTAAACTACTTTTTTTTTTTTTTTTTTTTTTTTGTCTTGTTTAACTTTTAAAGTAACAATTGTTATTTGAATTGTTTTTTATTGAGTTTCGTGCAAATTACAATCGCGGTGAACACCAACCACATGTACATGCGTTGAATCACATTTCATATAATTATGAAAGCCACCAAAAAACCTCACGGAATCCAACTGGTTTACTGCAAACAGTTGTACACCCCCGAAACCTAGTGGCAAATGTTGCAGGTCCCATTTAAATGGCTCCAGAGCCCTGCACTTTATAGAGTCAGTCACTATAAATAGCGTGTCGTGTTCTTTTATATGTTGTTTTAAAGGCTAAAAAATTTTTTTTTTTTATTTTTTTTTTTATTTTCTATCTCGTTTTGTCTTTCAAAATTTTACTTTAAATTTTAAAGGTTTTCTTGATAGTTTCTTTCTTTTTAAATTATTTTGATTACCATCTTATACTTTAGTTTTAAAAACTATTGATTATATCTCTCTGCTTTCAATACTAAAGAAAAAACAAACAAACAAATTTTTTTTCACAATGTCTCACACTTTTGAATGGTATGTGTTGAAAACCCAATTATAAGGGGCTCTGAGGCTAATTATTTTCTTTTTTTTATGTATTTTTGTTCTGTCTCGAGAAACAAAATTGCAACAAAAGATTTATCCAACTCTTACCCATTGATTGTTAATAATAGTATTATTATTGTTTCTTATATTTTGTACAGTTTACTAACAGCATTTATTATAGGCCACAAGGACCTAACGAAGTTATCGTTACTGGTGATTTTGATGACTGGAAAAAAACTTTACCATTAGTCAAAGCTGCTGATGGTTCTTTCAGTTTGACTGCTCCAATTCAAGAAGCCAAAGAAAAAAACTTGTTTCAATTCATTGTTGATGGTAAACCAGTTGTTTCTGACAAACACTCCAAAACCGAAAAAGATGGTGAAGAAGTTAACTACTTTACCAAAGATGATTTGTTCAGTGACGCTCCATCTCCAGAAGCTGCTGTTGTAGCTCCTGTCGTTGCTTCTGCTACTGAAGAAGTCAAAGCTGAAGAACCAGTTGCCGCCACTGAAGAAGTCAAAGCTGAAGAACCAGTTGCCGATGTCGAAGAAGCTAAAACTGAAGAACCAGTTGTTATCGCTGACGAAGCTAAAGTTGAAGAACCAGTTGCCGCTGCTACTGAAGAACCAGCTGCTGCTGAAGAAAGTAAACCAGAAGAACCAGCTGAAGCCGTTAAAGAAGAAGTTAAAGAATCTAAAAAATCTAAAAGAGCTTCATTTGTTGGTAGCAAATTGAAAAGACTTTCTACTATTTTGAAAAAACCAGAAATCAAAAAAGAAGAAGCTAAAGCTGTTGAACCAGAAGCTAAAAAAGAAGAAGAAGTCAAAGAAGTTGCTGCTCCAGTTGTCGCTTCTGAAGAAGAAGTTAAAGAAGAAACTGCTCCAGTTGAAGCCGTCGAAGAAACTCCAGTTGACGCCGCTGTTGAAGAAGCCAAAGAAGCTGTTGCCTCAGTTGCCGCTGTTGAACCAGAAGCTGAGAAAGAAGAAGAATCCACTCCAGTTGAAGCTTCTGAAGAAGAAGTCAAAGAAGTTGCTCCAGTTGAAGCTTCTGAAGAAGAAGTTAAAGAAGAAGCTTCTCCAGTTGCTGCTGTCGAAGAAAAAGTTAACAAAGCTGTTAGTGAAATCAAATCAAAAGCTAGTGCTAAAGATGAAATTGTCAAAAGATTCAAGAAATTCTTTAGTAAAAAAGACAAAGTTTTTGCTGCCGTTGCTCCAAAAGAAGATAAAAAAGAAGTTGAAGCCGAAGCTGAAACCCCAGTTGAGGCTACTAAAGAAGAAGTGAAAGAAGAAACTCCAGTTGAAGCTGCTGTTGAAGAAATTGCTGCTGAAGTTCCAGTCACTTTGGATCCAAAAGAAGAAGTTCCAGTTGCTGAAGAAGCTAAAGAAGAAGTTCCAGTTGCTGAAGAAGCTAAAGAAGAAGTTCCAGTTGCTGAAGAAACTAAAGAAGAAGCTCCAGTTGCTGCTGAAGAAGTCAAAGAAACTGTTGCCCCAGTTGAAGAAACCAAAGAAGAATCCCCAGTTGAAGCTGCTGTTGAAGAAGTCAAAGAAGAAATCAAAGACGCAAAAGTTGCTCCAGTTTCTGAAGACAAAGTTGAAGAAACTGCCGAAAAAGTTGAAGAAAAACTTGACGACAAAAACCTCACCAAAAAAGAAAAAAGAAGAAGTCTTGTGTTGAACAAACTTAAAACCATCTTTTGATTATTTACGAATTTATTTTTTGTCATCTTTTTATCTTTTTAATTATCGTTTTGCTCGTTGTTTTTTATTGTTTTATTGATCGTTGTTACAGTATATTCTCTGATTTGACATTTGAGAAGTTGTGTTGGTGATAATGAGAACAATTTACATTCCAAGTTTATCATAACCTTCTTTCTGAATCAATTGAGGTTTTCTTTTTTACTTTTATGGTTTGATTTTTTCTTATGCCTTTTTATTAATTTTTTAGTATTCTGTTATTTTATATTTTTGTTGTTTATTTTTTTTTTTTTTTTTTAGTTTTTCTGTAATAATTTTTTACCTTTTAATTTGGAATATTTATCGTCTTTATACCAATTTTAATAATTAATAATTTTTTTAAATAAAAATATTTTGTAAGATAGATAGTATGAATTTGGAAATGAAATGGATATGATGATATAATTATAATTTAATACAAAAGAAAGTTTGATAGGTTAACTCTTTGAAATTCAAAAATTGTGAAATCGATCAATGATGTTAGAAAATTTATACATAATGCATATTAATACACGAATAGGTGCATTTTTTTGATTACGACAACATTACATTATCATAAAATAATCCTACCAATACATTCAGGCGGTCTAGAACCCTAATTTCCAATTTTGAGAGTAAAAAAAAAGAAAAACAATAAAAAAATTAAAATATTAATAAAGAAATTAAATTAAAGGTGGGATGGTAGGGAGGCTTATCTTGTCTCAAGGGGGGAGAGGCAAAAGGGGGATAAATCTTTTTTTAAACATCATTTTAAAATATAATATTATCAATATATATATATTAATATTCTTTATTTTTTGTTGTTTTTGAGATTACTCTTTTATTTTCACGTATTTTATTATTAATTTATTTTTGTTTTTCCTATTTTTGATTTGACATTTTTTATTTTCTTTGTATAGATCTATAGTATATAATTCTTAGACACACACACACACATACACACCAAAAAAAAAAAAAAAAAAAAAAAAAAAAGCGTTGTTTCGTCTTGGTAATGTGGTAATTAAATTGACGTTGGCTGCTCCTGATTCTTGGATTTAAAGAATTAAAAAAAAATTGAGGTGGGATGAGGAAATAAAATAAAATAGGCAAATAAACAAGGTGTAGATGGATGTATTAAATAAAGAAATATAATTTAAATGAAGAAATAGAATTGTGATTTCTATATTTATTTATTTTTATAATTTTGTGTTTCATAATTCAACGTAAAACAAAGAAACCTGCCAAATATTCCGTAAGTCTTCTGGAACTTTTCTACTCACATATAAAAAAAAGTTGGGCGCATACAAATAAAGGGGGGAGGAGGAAGAAAAAATAGTATGTGAACAAAAATACTGGAAAAAAAAAAAAAAAAAACTATTTTTAAATTTTTCTTTTATTTTGTCTTATGTTTTTTTTGTTTTATTTTTATTCTTTTTTTAACTTTACCTTTTTTAAAACAAACTTATACTAGTAGAATTTTTGATTATTATCATCAATTGTACTAAAAAAACATTACTTGTTTAATACTTCATTACATTCGCTTTTTATTTTATTTTATTTTTTTTTTTTTCTTTTTTAACAACACTCTCTATCTTTTTTTTTTGTTTTTTGTATTAGTCTTTACTTCCGGGTTTATGTGTTGATTCATATTAGTTTATTGATTGTATATTGTTCCTTTTTCACTCACCCCCATCAGATCTGTTGTTTATACTTCGTAAAGAAAGTGAAAGAGAAAAACAACAACATCAATTAGATTAAAAACACCTCAAGAGAAAAAAAAAAAAAAAAAAAAAAAAAAAAAAAAAAAAGTATTGAAATCCTAAAGTAGTAATTCCAGATATTTGCATCCTGGTGATATCTCTCTGCCACAAACCCTCACATCATCATCATCACCGATTCATCCAGTTTGAAATAGTAATTAGAATCATATCCAATGTGGCTCAGTCTGATATTAATTCCATTCACATTTTTCCAATATATTAATGCCGGCTTAACATTATGCTCCAAACAAAATACCGGTTCTTCTTCCAGTTATTCATTATATCAATCCAATGGTCTTTGTGAACAAACTTGTTCAGGTTATGCTTACGCAATTCTATCTGATTATGATTGTTACTGTTCAAATTATGCTCCTGAATCCACTGAAGATAGTACTGATAATTGTGATACGGATTGTCCCGGTTATTTAAGTGACAAATGTGCCGGTAATGGTTATTATGGTTACATTCAATTAGGAAAGCCAAGCGGAACTCTTGATGCAAGCTCATCAACTTCTTCCCACTCCACCACCTCAAAGACTTCAACTAAAAGCACCACTTCTACTACTTCTACGTCAAGTACCCCTTCAAAAACTCATATCTTAGTAACATTGACTTCAACTGCATCCGCTAATAATGGGGCAACAGTAACCTCTTTAGTGGTGGTAACGGCATCTGCTTCGGCAAAAACTGTTGTGGTTTTGAAAACTTCTACAATAACAAGCGACTCTTCAGTTTTATTGATCACTAGTTATGTAACAAGTTCGGCAGATGAAACTATAACTTCAACTTTTATCAGTGGAATATCATCTACTACACCCACAACTTCTATAACTTCCAGGTCATCAACATCAATAGCTTCCAAATCTTCAAAAATAACATCATCATCAATTGCTTCTTCTACATCTTTTTCTTCGCGCTCATCATCCTCACAATTGACATCAACTTCTACATCTTCTGATAGTAACAATTCAAGCAACAACTCAAATAACAATTCTAGTACAGCACTGACTAGCGCTCTACCTGTATCAAAATCTTCGAAATCATTTTGGGACTCTCCTGGAAAAGTTGCTGGAACATTCACATGTGTTGGAGTGGTTGTCCTTATAATAATTGCCGTGATATTATTTTTATTTGTTCGTCGTAAATATAATGAAAACCAACTTGTCACTTCTGATCAAGCCTTGATGAATGGAACACAGGCTTCAATGAAAACTACTTCTCGTCTAGGTACTCCTATGGGCCAAAAAGGATCGGCAACAAGGTACTTAGGATCAGCCAACTCTCCAATGTTACCAATTGCATTAGGCGGTGCTGATGTTGATCAAAGATTAGATCCAGGGAAAATGTTTTATAACAATTTGGGCTTGGATGCAGAAAGTAAGAAATCAATTAGTGATGAATATGATTATTCTAGAAAATTCTTGAGAGTTGCAAATCCTGATGAACTTGCATTAAGAAGTTCAATATCTAAAAATGCTAGCGTCAGAGATTCAATCATTGATGATTCAAATGATATAGAAGAAGATAAGCACTCTGATATTTGAAAGATATATATATCTGCATAATCCCTTCACCCCTCCCCTAAATTTCTTGCTTGCTTGTCTGATCTAACCTTCACCCTCGCAACTCTTTTGATGTTTTATTTATGAAATTGTTAGTTTCATCTGGTTTTTTCCTTTCTTTCCTCAATTTTTTCATTTGTCATCTTTTCATTTCTTTACTTCTTTCTTTTGTTTTGTTGTTTTTTTTTACTACATTTTATTTCAATTTTGAACCTCCCAATGCCTCCTTGCTACTATTTCTTTTTTTTTTTTTTTTTTTTTTTCATGACCTATTACGTTATTTTCATACCTCATTCTAGATTATTTATTATAATCTTTTTATTCATTGCATTTACAATATATATATACATGTATTTTCAAACGGCAACCAAGTAAAACTAAAATGTTGAACAGATACGCAAATATCATGGAGAACTTCATACAGTGTTTTTTTTGTTGTTTTATATAATGTTCATATCATCAACTCTGCAAATCATTTAAATTTTTTTTTTTTTTTTTTTTCTTGTCTCCTGTATTGACAAGAAGAAATCTATAAATTTCACATACCACAAATAAAATTTATAATTTTTTATTATTTAAAAACTATAGCAAAAAAAAAAAAAAAAAAAAATTACACAAAGAAAAAAAAAGAGAAATAAAGGAGAAAACGCAAACTCTGAACTTCTCTTTGAGGCTTGCTCTATTTACTTGAATCACAGCTGACATTGATGAGTTGACTTTTCTTTATAAGTAATGTTTTGTACAAATTATCCCAATCTAAAAACTCAATTATGAAAGTAGACAGATAATAATAGAATTGAAAGTGTCAGTTAAGCACAGAGCCAATCACTAATTGATAGAAGTCAAAAGACATGAACTTATGTTATTGTTGATATGATGGTTTGTGTAAATATATGAAGTTATAATTATATATTTTGTTCTCAAGCATAGACTCCCACAGAATTAGATAACATTATCACACCAACTCCAAACATTGAGCTTGCAATCAAACTATAAATGACGTATTTCAAATTATTGATAATATCGATAGTCATTGAATTGGTAGATTTTTTAGGAATCAAGTAATTTAAAAATATAAATAGTAATGCGAAAATCAAGCTTATTGTTGCCATAAATTGTTGATTTGATAATGGAATAATAGCACTATATTGAGTGCCTTCTTCAAATTCTTGCATCAATTGTTGATAATTGCTCATTTTTTGTTATTCAGTTTTTCTTATATATTATATTCGGCAATATTTGTCAATTTAAATATTGTATTAAACTTCAAAATTATGTTGTTGTTGTGGTGGCTTCTAATTACAACGGCTGTTGATTGTTGACTTGATTTATTATGTGTCAAGGACTTGGTATTTTTCACCGCACCAACTAGCTTTTACACACTACATTTTGAACAAATAGCATTACCTTGCCTGGAGTGCACCGAGAGAGATGTAACACGTGAATACCTTTCAACGATTTCAACATGACAGATTGCCAATTATTAGAAATACCAGATTACAAGAATTTTATCTACGCCTGAAGACACTACTATTGGCTCTGTAGATTTTTCTCACAGTTTTCACAGAAATTGTTTTTTTTTTTATCTATTTTTGGGTTGGTGTATGACTTTCAGCAAAAACAAGTGCTAGGCTAGAGAGCATTCCTTTTTTCACGATTGATGAAAAGTCCATAGTCATATAAATTGGGACTCTTTGTTTTCTCTATGATTATTTCAATATTCGAGTCTTTTAAAACTCTAAGTTTCATCTTTCGTTTACCCACTTTGTCACTCTACGACTTTCAAATTGATAGAGAAATTTTTTTTTTAATGACGGATCTTGAACGTTTGTTTTTACCTTTACCTTTATATCTTATTGAGCTACTTGTGGACCAAAAATCATGAAACTCTATTCTAGTCCATAACTTATATAGTTCATTATCAAAAATTTGCTTTACTTCAAAACACTTAGTTATAGCTGTTGATTGACTTCTTGAGTTTTTTGCTAGTCTCATTGAGTCATGTTATCTTTGGTTGTGATTTTTCTGTGGATTATGGTAAAGGGTACTAAATTTGGCCAAACTCGGTGATATGGAACTTCTGGAGGATGAAGAAAGATATTGATAATTGAGTTACCTGATTGCTTAGGTAGTACCAGTTAAAAGCTTTTTTTTTTTTTTTTTTTTTTTTCGTTATTTTCTTCAAAGAAGAAGGTCAAAACTCGCTTAAATGTTTTTGATCAACAACTAATTAGTTATTATAAAATTGTCTGTAGTGATAGATAAAGCAGAGTTTCAGGTTTACTGTGATGTGCCTTCTGTAAATTAGGCGCTGGAGGGAAAGCATATGCAGCAAAAGAACATATTTGCTAATAATATAATTCCTATGACTTACTCAAAGTTTGATTCATAATTAAAAACTTTAAGGGATATGATGTTCTATTTTTGATGATTTTTTTTTTTTTTTAATTTGGTTACAAAAATTTACATAGGTGAGAAAATATGCAATTATATATTCTTTTTATCTAAAATGAAAGACAAAAAGTTAGAATTGCATGTTGATTGCAAAGATAAACAAGAAAGTTAATTGATAAATTTATTGAAGATTCAAGAGAATAATCAATTTTTAGGGATTGTAGCTTTGTGAAAAGAGGAAATGAATTTTTCTGTTTAAGTTTTAGAGAGTTGAGGTCACACGCTGTGGGATGAAAATGAAGGTAAATTCTACGTGGAAGAGCTTCAATACAAGAAATATACCAACTTATAATAGTTTTCGAATATATTGATGGAATAGTCCATTCGCTTTTAAATGAGTTCTCTGGTTTTGTTTGAATCTACAACATTAGTCATAGAAATATGTTCAAAAAATTAGGCCATCTACAAGTGATACATACCTGTTGGGAAACCGACACAGTTCGTTAGCTTTGTCAGTGTAAGGAATAATATCCATTAGGTTAATAAGATGTATATTAAGCATAGCTTCTTGAGCACGTACCAGCCCCTGTTGACGCCAGATTTCAAAAATGGTATACCTTAATACTTGTACTTTTGAGTACTGTAAGTCTTGTTGTGAAAATAAGAGAAACACCTAAAAAAATATCGTAACAGATTACTTATCTTTCAACATGGTTTTTCTTTACAAAAAGAAAAATAATAACAAGTACAATCCTGGTGTACTGTTTTTTTTTTCTTGGTAAAAAGTTGAGAAAGGGGGTGAGTAATGTGGGGAAGAGGAGAGAGGGTGTGCATAACTCATCATGATTTTGAGGCACTGCGCCCCACCAATACGCCCTGTACCGGGTAGTAGATATATTTGCATATACACTTTTTTTTTTTATTTTCAAAATGTGTAAAATGGGAGTTTATCCAATAATAGATTAGAACACGATTTAGAAATAATGCTTGGCAAGAGTGGTATTGGGAAATAAATCCCAAACTTCAAAAGGAAAAGTGGGGCTCTCTATATATTTATAAATGAAATTTTAGGGAATCATTTTCTATGACTTTATTACTATTAGTTTTTATTTTTTTTTAATTTTTTTTCATTTTTTTATAGTGTTATATAGATCATAATACCATAAAAATTGAAATAACCATAAATTTGGATAGATCTATCTTTTGAAGAGAAAATAAAAACAAAATTATAATTTTTTTTTCTTGAGCAAAAAAAGACACATTCGGTAAAAAACACAGAAAAAGAAAAGGCTGCATCCGACAGATTATTCTCGTGACTTTTTTTATTTTTTTTTTATTTTTTTTTTATTTTTTTTTTTTATCATTTATTTTTTGCTTTTTTTTTTTTTTTTTTTTATTATTCTGACGCTCATCCTCCTCTTGTTAGATATATTAAAAGAAAAACACAGGACAAATTATTATTTAAATAATCTTGATAACTTGAAATCAAACAAAACATATTTCAATATGGATCCTAAATATGGACTAGACTCTAGTCTTCTTCCTGCAAATAAACACACCGAAAGCCCATCTGCCAACTACAACAATATTTCAAGATCTTCAGATTTGTTGGAATCACCATATAAACTCGGTTCTTACAACAACAACAAGAATACTCATACTTACTACAAGCCAATAAGTTCTCCTATTCATAACATTCACACAACTACTGCCATGGCTTATTCTTCTTCAAATGACGAAACATTTCACCATAGCAACAATGCAAACTTAAATGTTAATAGCTTAGTAAACGACACTCATCGTAACCATCATCACCACCATCATAGTAGAGATAGCATATCTTCGAAAACAAGCATGTATTCTTCTCCAAGCCCTGATAATTCTTCATCCCCAAAGTCTCAGGGCTCTCTGATATCTTCTAATAGCTCGTATACATCTCCAAATTCATCCGCTGTTAACGGCCACCAAATTTCGACTCTAAAGTATGATTCAACGCCTGCTCCAACTGTTGCGAATTTAGGCATGCATAAATTCAATAATAGTTTGAACTATGAGCAAAACACGATTGATTATACTCCATCAGTTATTGGATCAACAAATACATATAATGGAGCTACCAACTATACAGGAACCGGTATTAGCCATGCAACCAACACCAACATCAATACTTCTACCACCACAACTATACCTTCTTTGGCTTCTTTCTTGGAAAAAGACGAACTTAACAAATTCCAAGAGAATTCCAGACCTCACTACAACGATTCTTCCAAGAAGATAAATTTACCGCCAGTTAGCTCTTTGCCTTCTATTTCTGTATCTCAAGCTGTTCAAGAACCGCAAGTATCTGTTGGTCAAAATTCAACTATCAGAATTTCACCAGAAATGGAAGTATCATACAGACAAGAACATCAACAACAATTTTCAAAAAAAACAGGTCGTAAAAACAATAAACAACCAGAAAGTAATGGCCCATTGTCTTGTAAATGGGAAAATTGTGGCAAAATTTTTGAAAATGCTGAAGTTTTGTATCAACATTTATGTGATCAACATGTTGGCAGAAAATGCAATAGAAATTTGAATTTAACTTGTCATTGGGATGTATGCAGAGTTCAGACCGTTAAAAGAGATCATATAACTTCTCACTTAAGAGTTCATATTCCATTGAAACCATTTGGATGTGAAGATTGTGGGAAAAAGTTCAAAAGACCTCAAGATTTGAAAAAGCATATGAAAACACATTCTGAAGATGTTGAAACTGGTAATCAAGCTAATACTGTTAGTAAAGTTAGTCATGACGTTGCTCCTGTGGTTAATACTACTGGCGTCACCACTAGTTCCAACTTGACTAATAGTCATCTTTTATATTATTATAATGGTTCTTATGGCACAAACTCAAATAGCGGTTTGATGCACAATTCTTTTGAAGCAAACTCATTCGACACCTATCTTTTTGGTTCAGGGGTAAGAAACGGTAATGCAAATTATTCTAATGCTATCTCTCAAGCACAAGAATACCCAAATCAATTATATCCTACTATTAACAATAATACTAGTAGCTCAAACAATTATGCTGCAGGTCATAGTTATGCTCAACAAGATTTACATACCAGTTCTGTTGAGGAGATCAACAATAAAAAGAGAAAACCAGCAACTGAATTATTTAATAGTTTCTATGATGAAATCAAAAGATCTAAAAATTCAACTTATTATAATCCTGAAATGGCAAATAAGTTGAATCATTTAGACAGCTCATTGAGAATGTCATATCCTTCTGTTGCTTACAGCTCTGATTACTATTCTCAATCGTTAAATAATACTAATCCTAATTCATTCAAAGATATTGTTCCTAATAACACTGGATTGAATATGAAATCACATGAATTATCTGAAGCTGATAAATTTTTCAAGCAGTTATCTTTCTCTATTGATCAACAAATTTCTACGAAAAGCTCTACTGGTTATCAACCCATTAATAGCTCAAGCATTGGCCACCAACGACAGCAACAACAACAGCAGCAATATGGTGGTTATTCTAGCTTCACTGGGGCAACTAATAGCCTTAATAGTCATGAATCTGTTTCAACTGACAACTCATATGGCATGAATGGTATGGGAACAAGCTCTCAATTGTATCCATCTCTTAACAGCAGTACCACTACTAGCGGATTTTACCCACAAGTTACTCAAAGATTTTTTCACCAAGATAATAGAAATATTAATGTCAGTGTGAATCAAAGATCCAGCAAACGTGATGTTTCCAAGGAAGAAAGTGATGAAGAAAAAGAAAGTAAAGGAAGTGAAGACATTGATGGTTTGATGAAGAAATTAAGCCTTAGCACAAAGGATGAACCGATAAATGTTGAAAAGGATAATGAACTTGCCACTTTAAAAAGACATAAATTATTGGTAGAAGCTGTTAGACACTGGATCAGCAATTTAGTGAATGAATCAGAAAATGCTGATAATATTGTTGACATTTATGAAAAGAATCAACCAAGCTCAAAGAGCTTGTACCCTACAATTTTTGCCCACTAATTGGTTTTAATGTTGATATTATTTTGTTTTATTTTGAAAATGCGTTTTTTTTTTTTTTTTTTTCTCTCCATCTATTTCTTTTTATGTGTGTTCTTCGATTTTTTCTTTTTTTTTTAATTTTTTCTACAGTTTTTTTTTTTACTTTTTATTTTTCGTTGATATTGGTTTTGATTAGTTCTATTTTACTTTTAATGTAATAGTAGTGGTGGCTTTTGATCGTTTGTCCTTATATACTTTTTTTTCTTTTCTTTTTAATATTTTTTTTTTTTTTTTTATTATACTTATTACTTACTATCTTTCTTTCATGTATAGATTGATTTTTCTTATCTTTGATATTTAAAGGTATCTATGTGTGTATCAAATCCTATAGTCTAGTTTTCCCATGGAGTGGGCAATATATAAAAATACGTTACTCAATATTTATGAATATGTACTGTCTTATCTTTTTTTGTTCATCTTTTTTCTTTTTACTTTTTTTTTTTTTTTTTTTTTTTTTTTTAAAAAAATATTTTTAAAAACTGTTGATTGCATAACTACGATCTAATGATAGACGAAAATATGTTTTGTAGTTAAGAGGCATCATCACTTCAAAGTATTCCACAGTTTTGGTCCTTCAGACAATAATTACTAAATGCACATTCAATGGAATGAATAGTCGATCAAGTAAGTATTTTATTTGTGAGAAAAGACATAAAAATAATAATAAAATGGATGATTGAGATTTTTATTGAATGCTAGTAGGATAATGATAAAATAATTTTGATTTATTTTTTAAAAACAACAACAACAATTGATTCATGAATTTGACTGTGATATCATTTTTTTTTTTTTTTTTTTGGCACTACTTTTGGGTTGGTGGCATCCGATCAATTTCGTTTAGAGCATAGCTGCGCATAGGAGGAAAGAGAGAAAAAAAAGAGAGAGAGAGAGAAAAAAAAGAATTTTGTGGCAAAAAGAAAAAAGAGGCAAAAAAAAAAAAAAAAAAAAAAAAAAAAAGAGTATTTTTTGGAAGAGCCCTTTGCTATAAAAGTGCTTTAAAGCTATTTTTAATCTTTTTTTTTTTTTTTTTTTTTTTTTTTTTTAATCGAATTATTCCCTTTCTCCTCCAATTTACTTATTTATTTATTAGATAAATCCATTTATATAAAAAAAAAAAATTAGGAAAACCCATATTATTACCAATTTTTTTTAGAACCTACCTCATTCCATCCTCCCCTGAAAAAGAACATACTATATTCAAATTCATAGATTAGAGCACTTTAAAAAAATCAGTTGTCATATCGTCCTATTTGTCCTTTTTGTTGTTATTTGTCCTTAATCTTACTGCAAACTTTACTCATTTCATTTCATAAATTACTTCCAACAACTCCTTGAACTTTCTCTTTTTCTTTTCAGAACAAACAGCAAAGAACAGATATTTGTCAAATACTCATATAAATAAAGGAAAGACAAAAAACAAAAGAAAAAGAAAAGCAAACCAAAATGCCAAGCTCACATAACAAATTAGCTCCAATCACTGCTTCTCCTAAATCTAGAAGAAGGAGTTCATCTATTATCTCTCATGTTGAACTTGAAAATGATGAAGAAATTAATGATCAAAATTCATTACCAAACTTAAATGCAAACTGGGTCCATTCTAAAGGTGCTTGGCTTATTCATTTCTGCATAATTATGTTGTTAAAAATGTTTTTCAACGTTTTGCCATTCACAAACACCGAAAGTTCTTGGACATTGACTAGTGCCACATACATCATTGGCTCCTATATAATGTTTCATCAAGTGAAAGGGACCCCATTTGATTTCAATTCAGGGGCATATGATAACTTGACAATGTGGGAACAAATTGATAATGGAGATCAATACACCCCAACCAAAAAATTCTTATTTTCAGTTCCAATTATTTTATTTTTGGTATCGACACATTATTCACACTATGATCTTCTTTATTTTGTATTGAATGGAACATTATGTTTGATTGGGTGCATTCCAAAAATGGCTTTCACCCATAGATTAAGAATTGCAATTCCATTTATCACCAATCCTGCAGTTTAATTATAAAATCCAAAAACTTTTTTTTTTTTTTTTTCCCCCTCCCGACTAATATCATCATTATATCCTATTCTATTCAAGTTATTCAATAAAGGTGAAACCACAAAAATGAAAGAAGAAGTGCGAAGGAATGAACATACAGAATATTTATTCATTTTTTTTTTTTTTTTTTTTTTTCTCATCAATTTTTTTTCTTATTTTTCCTCCCCCTTGTCCAACAATCATGTAATCGGTCAATCAGTTTTTCGTTTAACCATCGTTTAACCACCATAATGCTTCTTTTTTATTTTATTTTTTTCTATTTTATCGATTTTTTGATTTTTCCACTACATGTTTTGGGTGTGCTTTTTATTCCCCTCCTTCTATTTCGTTTTTATCAGTTTTTTCCATTCTTCTTTATTCAATTTAATTTCTTTTTTTAAAAAATCTAATAATATTTTGTCATATATCCAGTATACCTATCCTTCATACGTGTTTCTATTTTTTTTTTTTTTATTTTTTTCTTTGAAAAAAAAAAAAAATGAATCTATTGTCATATTTATAGTTTTTTTTTTTTTTTTTTTTTGAAAAACCATGTAAAGAAAAACAATTATCTACTAATATTGATCTTTAGGCATTTATATATGTTTTAAAACTACGACTTAAAAAATTCATGAGAATGTCAATGTGAACTTTTTTTAAATTTATATGATATGATGCATATCCAGAAATAAAGATTATTACCGAAAAAAAAAGAACATGAAAAGAAATGCAAAAGAACAAAAGGAATCAATCTTATAAAACAACCTCTATGGAATCTCTCAAAGATTTACTTTCAATGTTTTATTTTTTATTTTATGTTTCTTTTTTTTTTTTCTTTTTTTTTTTTTTCATGTCATTTAGTTCTTTTATAATAATTGTCAATGCAGCTTGATGAGATGAGATGAGATATTCTCAACTGATAGAAGAGATCTGCATTTTTGGTTGCGGGCGCTGGGTTTGAACCGCGATTTTTCAAAACTTTTCTTTTGCGCACTACTCACTTCATTCTGCTGAAAAAAAAAAAAATAAACAAAAAAAATAAACAAAAAACTGATCCATATTTATGTTTTTTGTTTTGACGGGAAGATTATGGGATCTAACAAATTACTGATGATAATAATAATAATAATAACAATAGATATTTGATACCGTAATATTTGATATCATAACATTTAACCAAATAAATTAAATTGGCTTATTACAAATAAAAATTTCAGAAACATTAGTATAACATCGTGGATTATTTTTCAAAAGATAAAATTACCGTGTCATCGCGAAAATCTTTGTTTTTTGTTTACTTATTCAAAGAATAGAATTGGTATGGTTAGATTAATAGTAATAACAATATGAACAGGAAAATTACCAAAAATCAGGGTATCAGAAACAATATTCAACGGCATTCCAAACAAGATAGAGAAGACAAGTTTCAAGAACCATCACTGGGACTTATTGAATCAATGAGCAGCTTTAGGTCTTATGATATATTTAAAACAAAACCGAGCTCACTACAAGGTAAACCTAATAATGGAGGAATAAATAATGATGATACTAGAAATGATTATTCACTGTATAACAATGACGTTAAGAATGATAATCTATTCAAGACAAGACACAAGAAAACTTCATTAATGAGAACACAAAAACAAAGTTCTTTTACAAGTAATAATAGTAATGATAGTATAAATGGGATTCTGAGTCCAGCTAGAATTTTAAAAGTAAGAGATAAAAATGGATATGTTAGTAACGATAGCATACTGAGTAATCATAGCCAAATTCTATCAAATGATGATAAAACCAAAAATAGAAATTCAAGAAGAAGAACCATCAAGAAAAATGATTCTTTATTAGTGGACAATTTTGTTATTGATGATGAAAAAGATGCAAGTTATTATAGTCGGATCAGTCCCGCAAAGAAATTAAGGGCAAACGATAGATTTCCAAAATCATCAGATTTGAACAAAAACGATGAAAATAAAGCACAAGATCAAATTCATTATGGAAAATCAGAAAAATTGGCAATTGAATACCAAAATAATCTCACAGATGAAGACAGCATTTTTATTCGAGATGAAAAACCTTCTTTTGATACAATTCTGGTTCCATTGAAATCTACACCTGGTACTTCTTCAAGAAATTTTAAAAGAATCCCAACACCTGCAAATAAAATGTTACACAACTTGGTAAATATCAATGACAATACAAATCAGAATCATGGTGATGACAGGGATGAAAAAACAAGGAAGCATGCTGATACTTTTCAAGATGAAAGACAACAACTAGAAACACCAATAAGAATAGTAAGCTATGACAGTTCAGTTGATAGTATTGCCAATAGATCTACTGAGATTGCTAAATCTATACGAAGTGGCTTAAAAAGTGCAAAAGAAAGAATAATTGGAATGGGTTCAAGACAAAATACTCCTATATCTAGTAAACTTAACACTCCTATAATAAAGTCGACCCCAATTCTTCTGAATTTTGAAGATATCAAAAGTGACGGATTCATGTTGGATAATCACAATAACAATAATAATAATAGTAGTAATAGTAATAATAATTATAAAATTAGCGTTGATGACAAAAGTAACCGAGCCAATGGACAGGTTACTATTGACGATGTGGCGTCAAGGTCTCAAGATTACATTAACACAGTCAGCAAACTAAATCAAAGAATTGCCAAAAATGAAAATAAAAAGTTGGTGAGTGATAAAGAGCTTGAAGGACCTTATAATCGTTTGAGTACAAATCGAACAAAAAAAAGAGGTTATGATGAAGTTTCTGATAGTGATGAATTTGATGATATTGATCAAGTTTTTCAAAAAATGAATGAAACTGCAGAGAAAATTGAGACCGAAATAAACAGAGGATTTGGTGATAAAGAGGGAAAAAACAATGATACCGAGAAAGTTCAACATAATGGAAAAGCCAGAAGCAAAAATAAATCCCTTCCTATCGAAGATGGAAAAGAAAATTCGAAAAATAAGACAGAAAAAAGAAACAGTCAAAAATACCAAGAACTTTCAAAGGAATCTCAGGTAGAATCGAAATCAAAAAGAAAAAAATATTCAACTGACTTTAATGAGAAGGAATCTCAAAATGATTGGGACACAAAGAAATGGAAATGGTTTGCTCATTTGATCAAGGAAGCAAGAGCTAGGAAGGACTCTTCATTAGTCTACAATAGCAAGGTCATGGAGATGTTTGGAATAAAATCCAAAGTTGACTTAAATTTAAGAATAGAACTAGTTAAGCGCTTAGTATTTGGTGCGAATAAGAATCAAACTACTAATAAGCGACGAAAAATGAATTGATAAGGGTTGAATTTTCCTCGAGTGTCAGCCATTTCATGGTTTTACGTTTGCTCTTTATTATACTTTT
The DNA here is from genome assembly GCA_031124825.1 of Saccharomycopsis vini. NCBI lineage: Eukaryota > Fungi > Ascomycota > Saccharomycetes > Ascoideales > Saccharomycopsidaceae > Saccharomycopsis > Saccharomycopsis vini. The sequence goes on from JASTUB010000123.1 coordinate 35,096, forward strand.
TTTTTTTTTTTTTTTTTGCTTAAAGTGTTTTTTAAGTTGAATGTTTTATTATTTGTGTATTATTTTTTGCTTGGTGCTTTAATTTTATTCTATGACTTTTTTTTTTTTTTTTTCTAGTAAATTTGTTTCTTTATTGTTGACTATAAAAAGAAATTATTGATAGCAAGATGTTCTTGCTCACTTTCTTTCTCTAGTCATTTTAGTAAGATTGTAATTCAGACCGAAGTGATTTTTTCAAATATTTTGATGAAAATCAGGCTATTTTCCGCATACAAGATTTGACATAAAGTGTCATTCATGTATTGATTTACGGTTTTAATAAATTGTGAATGTATACCATCACACGGTGTCACTTTTTTACTATCTTGCTAACCGAATAAAAAATATAATAATAATAATAATAATAATAATAATAATAATAATAATAATAATAATAATAATAATAATAATAATAATAAT
>JASTUB010000124.1:0-35357 GCA_031124825.1 Saccharomycopsis vini
AGACTTTAGTGCTTTATATATCTTTATAATCCTTATATTTCTTTACTTACTTTACAGACCTGTTGTAAATTCATTAAAATCATATAAATCTCTACTAGATTTGTTTGTTTGTCTGTCTTTTTTTCTAGACTTGATTTTTTACGCCTTTTTTTATTCTTATTCTTCATATACGTATAATGATTTATGTAATATTTGCTTTGTTTTAATGATACAGTTGTTGATTTTTTGTTTGATATAAATAAATTTGAATTTCGTATTTTGTATTTCTTTTCTTATTATTTTGTTCTTCAATTTCTTATTGAATTGTAGTTCCATAAATTGTTTGTCGATTGATTTTGGCTTCAATTTTTTTTTCAGTCAGCCTCTTTTTCAGTCGAGTCTAAATCTTTACGAGACTCCCTCCTTATTGATTCACTCTCCAAAGATAATCACCATATTCTTTAATTCCCCAATGTATTTTATATTTTTTTTTTTTTTTTTTTTTTTTTTTTTATTTTTTTTTTCTTCACTATAAACTTATATTACAGAAATTGCAATTTTCTACTATATAGTAAATCGCTTCAAACTATACTGAAAATGTCAGTTTTATTTGGACCAAATAGAAATGTTGCAGATTTGATTTTATTGTAGACACACATAAAAGAATATTCCAATTTATATATAGTATCATATTCAAAACGATTTATGTTTTTTTTTTTTTAAATAATATCTTCAAGAAATAATTCACAAGACTTTGGGTGATCCAACAACTGAGATATCAAAAAGGAGGCTTTCGGTGCTTTTACCCTGACAGTTTTTTTTTTTTCTTTTTTCTTTTTTTTTTTTTTTTTTTTTTTTTTTTTTTTTCAGCCTTGAAAATGTGAGATCTACAACTATTTATTTTTTTATTTTTGACACACTAAAATAGATCCTTCTTTTATATTGTTTCAAAAATAATAGTATTCCATTCGCTATAATATCCCGCTCACTTTAGCTAACCAAATAGCTGCTTTTATTAGTGTTTTTCTTTTTTTTTTTTTTTTTTTAGTTTTTTTTTTAGTTTCTTTTTTTTTTTCATTTTGCATAGTAATCTTTCATCTGGAATCCAATATTATTCTCGCTCAAATCTATTACACCAACAACAAAGATGAATATCATCAACTTTTTTATACTTTTATTTATTCATATCCGTATCTCTGTTTCGGTTTCTTGCAATGCTACCAACTTATGTCCATTAGATACTCCTTGTTGCTCTCAATATGGTGAATGTGGTGTTGGATCCTATTGTCTCGGTGGTTGTAACCCACAATGGTCTTATAATCTTCTGGCTTGCATGCCTCAACCTGTATGTCAAAACACATCTACTATCTTCACATCAACAGACCAGTTTACTTCAGTAGAAAAATACTTGGGTAATGCTTCCGAAACCGACTGGATTTATGATGGTTATATACTTGAATATGATGATGCTATTATTATGGCAATGCCAAATCAATCCTCTGGTACAGTTGTGTCATCTTCAAGATATGTTTGGTATGGCCATGTGGATATGAGCTTGAAAACTTCTCATTTGGCCGGGGTTGTTACTGCCGCTATTCTTTTCTCCAATGTTCAAGATGAAATCGATTTTGAGAATGTTGGGGTTGATTTATACAAGTTCCAAACCAATTTCTATTATCAAGCGGTCTTGAATTATACAAACTCTAGAAATATCACAACCACAGATTCAACTTTTGATGATTATCATACGGTTTCTGTCGACTGGACTGAAGATCAAATTCAATGGAGTGTCAATGGTGAAGTTGGAAGAACTTTGAATAGAGTAGACACTTGGAATGAAACTTATCAAACTTATATGTTTCCTCAAACTCCTTCAAGAGTTCAAATTTCTTTATGGCCAGCCGGTGCCAGTAAGGATATTGGTACTGTTGATTGGGCCGGTGGTGCTATTAACTGGGATGCCTCAGATCTTACTGACCCAGGTTATTATTATGCTTTTATAAATTCTATCAATATTACTTGTTATGATCCTCCTTCATACACATTGATCAACGGTAGTAATGCATATGTTTACAATGACACATATGGTAACTCATCTTCTATTGTGATCACTGATGACCAAACTTACATGAAATCTTTGAATGAAGATGGCTTTAGTCCTAATGGTTCTACCAAATCAGTTAATAGTACTTCTTCAAAAAATTCTACCAGCAATAATACTGTCCCAACAAATCAAGGAGGCAGTGGAGGCTATTCTTCTGGTGATGATGGTGATGATGATGATGGTAGCAGTGATTCTGGTTCTGATTCTGGTTCCAACACCGAGACCAGCATCACATTTACTGGAAGCGCTTTTGTGCAATTTGCCACAAGCAGTGGTAGCTCATCAACTTCAAAAGCAGGTGCTAGCAGAAATTTTGCAAATATTGAGGTTAATAAAACCAATTTATTATCTACTATTTTGGTTTCAGCAGCTCTTGTGGTTTCACTAGCCTTGATTTGATTTGCGCAAAAAACATTTTAAAGATTTTGGTCATTTTTGCATTTTTTTTTTTTTCTAGTTTTTCTTCTTTTGTTTCTATTTCTGTTTATTTTTAAATCAAGTGTTTTCTGAAAGATTTTTTTGTTTCCTTGAACGATTTTATAACCTTTTTTTTTCTTTTATTATTACTATTATTATTATTATTTTTTTTTTTTTTTTTTTTTATTAACTACCCTTTTATTTGGCGCTCAATCATTCATTCTTATATTAAATATAAAATTTCACAAAGATAATTATAAAATTCAATTACGAACTGCATGTTTGTATAATTAGTGAGTTGAATTTGATCTCTGATTAAATGTAAGCTGAACCACCATTGCAATGGTACTAATAACAGTTTACCCTCTCTTTGACAAAGAACATGATTTGAACACGAAGAAAAAAAAAAAACCAAATTTCAAAAAAATACAGTCAAAACACACCAGGTGTTAGGTTATATCGCTTATTATATTGCATTATTACTTTAATAAAGAATTTTGAGAGCCTTTTTTTTTTTTTTATTTGTTAAATAAACTTCTTCGAAAATGAAGATGCTCACAAAGGTATGTTTAACTTCCAGTTTTGAGTGAAAAAGGAGAAAAGAAGATGGCAGTACAAAAAATACATCAAAAAAAAAAAAAAAAAAAAAACACGCACCAATCAAGTACTTTGATCTGAGCTCATGAAGAATAAAAATGAATACTAATCAATAATTTTATCAAACAGTTCGAATCAAAGTCCTCCTCTAGGGCTAAAGGGGTGGCATTTCATCCTACTAGACCTTGGGTTTTGGTCTCTTTACACTCTTCTACTATACAATTATGGGATTACCGTATGGGAACATTGATAGATCGTTTTGAAGAACATGATGGCCCTGTTAGAACAGTTAATTTCCACCCAACCCAACCATTATTTGCTTCCGGTGGTGATGATTATACCATCAAAGTCTGGTCTACTATTACAAGAAAGTCTATCTTCACTCTTTCAGGTCATTTGGATTATGTTAGAACTGTTTCTTTTCACAATGAATTGCCATGGATTTTGTCCACCTCAGATGATCAAACTATTAGGATATGGAATTGGCAAAATAGACAAGAGATTGCTTGTTTAACCGGCCACAACCATTATGTCATGAGCGCAGAATTCCACCCTACTCAAGATTTAATCGTTTCCTCTTCATTGGATCAAACTGTTAGAGTATGGGATATTAGTGGATTAAGAAAAAAACATTCCGCTCCAAGCAATAATAATTCTAGAAGCTTTGAAGATCAATTGTCAAGACAAGGCATGCCTCAACAAGATATTTTTGGAAATACCGATGCTGTTGTAAAATTCGTATTGGAAGGCCATGATAGGGGCGTTAATTGGGCTTCTTTCCACCCAACTTTACCATTAATTGTTTCTGGTGGTGATGATAGAGTTGTTAAATTATGGAGAATGAGTGAAACAAAAGCATGGGAGGTCGACACTTGTAGAGGTCATACAAATAATGTTTTGGCCACTTTATTCCATCCAACTCAAGATTTAATCATCTCTGTTTCTGAAGATAAAACTATCAGAATTTGGGACCTTAATAAAAGAACATCAGTTAAACAATATACTAGAGAAAATGACCGTTTCTGGTTAATAGCTGCTCACCCTAAAATGAATTTGTTTGCAGCAGCTCATGATACCGGTGTCATGGTTTTTAAATTAGAAAGAGAAAGACCACCAAGCACATTATTTCAAAATCAATTGTTCTTCATTAATAGTGAAAGACAAGTTCAATCATATAATTTTGACAAAAATCAAGAATCATTGGCTATGCTTTCATTGAAAAAAATTGGTAAGCCTTGGACAATGTTAAGATCATTATCTTATAATCCTTCAGAACATTCTATTATTGTTACAACCGGTCCAGAAGATAGTGCAATGTATGCATTAATTCCATTACCAAAAGATGTAACTGGCGCTATAGAACCATTGGATATTAGACAAGATATGGCTGATTTCGCCATTTTTATTGCAAGAAATAGATTTGTCACTTATAGTAAAGAGTCAGGTTTATTAAATGTGAAAGATTTGAATAATCAAGTGACAAAATCAATCAAATTAGAAGAACCAATTAAAGACCTTCTATACGCTGGCCCAGGTCAAGTCTTGTTAATGAGAAAAAATTCTGTTGTCCATTATGATGTCCAACAGAAAAAAGTTCTTAATGAATTACAAGTCAGTAATGTTAAATATGTTAGTTGGTCTAATGATGGTGAATACTTGGCTTTGCTCTCAAAACACACCATTACTATTGTAAACAAGAGATTAGAATTGATCACTTCAATGCATGAAACTATCAGAATCAAAAGTGCTGCTTGGGATGATACCGGTGTTTTAATTTATTCTACATTGAACCACGTCAAATACACTTTGTTGAACGGTGATAATGGTATTATCAAAACATTACCAAATACTGTTTACATCACCAAAGTTTCTGGTAAGAATGTCTTTTGCTTAACAAGAGAAGGCAAAGTGGAAATAATCAAGATAGATCCAACAGAATATAGATTCAAAAAAGCTTTGGTGAATAAAAATTTCAATGAAGTATTAAGAATCATCAAAAGTTCGACTCTTGTGGGTCAAAACATTATTGCTTATTTACAAAAGAAAGGCTTTCCTGAAATCGCTTTACAATTTGTTGAAGATCCAGAAACTAGATTTGAATTGGCAATTGAAAGTGGTGATTTGCAAGCTGCTTTAGGTGAAGCTCAAAAATTGAAAAAACCGGCTGCATGGGCAACATTGGGAGAAGAAGCAGTTAAACAAGGTAATAGTCAAATTGCGGAATTAGTTTTCCAAGAACAAAAGCAATTAGAAAAATTATCCTTCTTTTACTTGATAAATGGTGATGTGGAAAGATTACGTAAAATGCAAACTATTGCAGAACATAGAACCGATATTTCTTCTTTAATCCAAAATTCTATTTATTTGAATAGCATTGAAAAAAGAGCCACTGTTTTTGCTCAAGCAGGTAATTCACCATTAGCATATGCTATTGCTAAGTCTAATGGGTTGAGTGATCTTTCTGATGGAATCTTAGAAAATGCTGAAATTGATGTCAATGAAGTTGAATTACCAGATGATATCGGTGAACCTCTTGAATTATTGAAAACAACAAGAACATTAGGTAACTGGCCAATGAAAGAATCTGGTCCTTCATTTTTCGAGAAAGCTTTGATGGGTCAATTGGATGATTTACAATTAGAAGATGGTAAAAGCGATCTTATTGAAATTGATGATGAAAATGACACAAATGATGATATCAAAAACAATGCTATCAATGTTGAAGATGATTTCTTTGATGATGAAGGAGCAGGTGAAGACATGGGTTGGGATGACGAAGAAGGACTTGAAGTCAGTGATGTTGAAGATATTGAGGCTTCTGGTGGCGAAACAAATCTCAATGAAGCTGAAATCTGGGTGAAAAATTCTAGTTCCAATGCTGCTATTCATGTTGCTGCCGGTGCATTTGATTCTGCTGCTCAACTTTTGAATAGACAAGTTGGTATAGTAAACTTTGAACCTTTAAGAAACAGATTTATGGAAGTGTACCAAAGTAATAAATTATATTTACCAGGTAATGACGGTTTACCACCTGTTGTTTCTTATGTTAGAAGTGATCCAGCAGAAGAAAGTAAAGATAAATTCAAACCATTCATACCAGGTTTTGACTCATTAGAATCGTCATTACAAGAAGCATTTAAACTTTTCAGAGCCAACAAATTGCAAGAAGCTATTGATGTTTTCCGTCAAGTGATTTATACCATTACTGTATTGGCGGTTCCTGATGAAGATGCCGAATCTAAATGTCTAGAGGCTCTTGATATTTGTCGTGAATATATTTTGGGTCTCTCTATTGAATTGGAACGTCGTTCTTTATCTCCAGATGATGTGAAACGTAATTTGGAATTAGCTGCTTATTTCACCAAGGCAAAACTTAAACCAGTCCATAGAGTAAATGCATTACAAGTTGCTATGACTCAATCTTTCAAACATAAAAATTATGCCAGCGCTTCTTATTTTGCTGATGAATTCTTGAAAATCACCAATGTTCGTTCTAGAGTTGAACAAGTGCATAAAATTAAAGCAAAAGCTGACACAATTGGAAAAGACTCCATTGAAATTGAATTCCGTCCATATGTTGATTTTGAAATTTGTGCGTCAACTTATACTCCAATTTATAGCGATGAACCTCTGGTTAAGGACTCATTAAGTGGCGCAACATTTAAAGAAAGTGAAAAGGGTAAAATAAGTAAAATCACTGGAATAAGTTTAATTGGAGTTCCTGCTTCCAAGTTACGTCTTATTGCTTAATTTGATTAACCTATTCTCTTGTGTGTGTATTCAAGTATGTAAAAATAAAAAGAAAAGAAAACTGAAAATAAAATGAAACAAAATTGAAAAAAAATACACATCAAAAAAAAAAAAAAAAATAATGATGATGAAATTGCAAAAGAAAAAAAAAAAGAAAATGTGTTACAAACGACAACTCATTAATCTTGAAAAAAAGTTTATGTATATCATATCGTATAATTCTTTTTTTTTTTATTATTATTATTATTATTATTATTATTATTATTATTATTATTCTTTTTCTTTACTCTATATTTCTTCTTTTTTTCTGTCTATGTTTTTTTTTCTTTTTTTTTTTCAAATTGACTTTTTTATCATTTTATTATTATTATTATTATTATCATTTGTTTATTTATTATTATAGTAGTCTTTGTATTGAGAGTCATAAACAATCGGTTCATATTTTATCTTGTGTTTATTTATAAATCAATATTCCACTAGCTGTAGAAGGAGAATAATTTTTACGTTTTATGGTTCTTGTGCTCTAATGTACATAGCTTTGAATTTATTTGCATAAAATTCAGTATGAAAATAAAGAGAATTAGATATTGAGAATTAGATATTAAAATTAAGCAATTATTTTTGGTTCGAGTTTCTTTTTCTCTTTTTGGGAAAACTAAAGAAAAATGATAGCATTCTAAAAGCAAAAGAAAAAAAAAATATTGTACAACAAAAGAAAATAAACGAATATCTACAGATGAAAAAAGATCAAAAAAATAAAAAGAACTAAAAAAAAAAAATGAAAAATAAAAAATGCCAAAAAAAAAAACAAAAAAAAAAAAAAATTGACTCTATTTAAAAGAAATAGTCATGCCGTGTTATTGTTTACTTGTTATAATAGAACAATTAAAGTATTTCACCTTATTACTTTTCTTCTCGACGGAGGAGGAGGAGGTGGTGGAAGTTTTTTATCGTTATTACTATCAGCTTTTTTGATATTGGTTAGATACGGAGAAATTCTACCAAAGCTTGGAGGAGGAGGTGGTGGCTTTTTGCGGTTATTAATATGATTAGGCTTCAGCCCTTGTTGTGAGGATGACGATAATGGTAATGATGATGATGATGAAGCTACCGTTGTAGCCGGTGGTGGTGGTGGTGGTGGTGGTGGTGGCGGTGCTGCTGGGGATAACATGAACTGAGGTGTCTTTCCCAATTCTAAAACCGAGGAAGAATGCGCTTCATAATGACGAGGATTTGATGGCAAAAGAGTAGCAGTGCCTTTGTGCAAATCAGGATTTGAATTCGTGATTAAATTACTTTTATGCTGACTAGAATAATTGCTGATATATACACCACTATGCAATGAATTTATATCATTATCCAATGTGCTATTAATACCTGATAATGGAGATCGTAAGTGCTGATCAGAAGAATGAATAGACATGAAACTGCTATTTCCAGTATCGTTGGTATTTTCCGGCACCAATGTTGTTTGCATTGCCAGCTGGGCTACCCCAGTGTTATAAAGACTATTAAGGCTTCCTCCAGTACTATTATTTGGTAATCTTAAATTTGATAGCTTTTTGGAAAGTGTGATTCTTTCAGTTGAACTTATGGGAACTGAAGCAGGCACACTTGATGATATAGATGATCTAGTTGATGCTCTTGAAAGAGAGAACATATTGCTCAAAGGATCGTTTTGATTTTTTGAGGATGACTGACTATGACATTTCTCAAGAATATATGAGCGGAAACCTAACCATTTTATTGATAAACATTTTCTGGATAATATCTTGGTGTTTTTATAATCTTCTGATGAGGAATTGAGCGAATTCATAGAATCATGATCAATCACCAAGATTGACTCACGGGAAGTCATACCATTTTCACGGCAATGTTTGACTAATTCATCTACATCCACCCCTGCCAAATAAATCAATAATTCAACTATTTCCCGCCTCTTATAAGCCTCACTATTTTCATAATTAAAACTCAACTCTTCAAAATCACTTTGAAAATCTGGCTTAGATTTTAAATAATTCAAGTAAGTTTCCTTCAATAGTAAATAAAACACACGTAAATAGTTGTTGATCACTTGAACTTGAGTTTCTGGGGATAAGTTGTACAATTCGCGAATAAAAATATCAACCAAAACTTTCAAATCATTGAGGTAGAATTCGCAGGAGCTTTCGGTTGTTGAAGTAGTGGAATTGGAAGAAATTGACAGGAGACTTTGCTTACCAGTATTAAAAGCTTTCATTTCATTTTGATAAAAAATAGAAATCCTTTTGTTGCCATTATTATTATTACTATTAGTATAATTGAATCCTCCTCTATTCCGTTGCTGGATAATATTCTTCAAGCTGTCATTGATTTCATTAGATTTCTGAATTTCCTTGAAAACTAAATAAAGAATCTTCAAAATAAGAATTTTATTGCAATTATTTGTTTGTCTGTTGAAACTGAAAATCAAGAATGCAGTGAAATTCATATAAATATCTATTGCTGCTTTTAAGTTCATCCCATCATTTTCATATCCATTTTTATCCACATACATTCCAGTTAAGCAATTAAATGCGGTATTCTGGATTGAAGGGCGTAGAATAGAAAAGACTTCATTTTCCAGCAACGTCAAATAAGGTACCAATGACTCAATAGTTAAATCGGGTGTTTTAAAATTTTCTTTTTTTAAAATTCCAAGAAACTCATTGAAATTACTTTGGTCAACTATTGAATCACCAGATGACAAGAATTGATTTTTTGTAAAAATTTCTTTCAACAAAAGAAATTTATTTTCAAATTGAGACAACTTTTTGAAATCCTCATGAAATTCAGCCATGACTTTTTGATATAAATCATTGGTATCAACAGAATACTGAACGTCAGATACAGTACCATATAATTGTTGATGATACCTTTGTTGTTCTTGTAACATCTGAACTTGTTTCATTTCCTCCTCGTATCTATCATCAAAGGCTTTCCGTAAATTTTTATTAAGATCAAGTTTATTATTCAAAACACTGTTGATCTCTGTCTTAATTTGTATTAACTTTAAGTGCTTATAATATAATAGCTTTGATAATATAATTTTGTCATATTGAAGTTGAAATGTGTGTTGTGTATGCGATACAGCTATATACTGTTCATTCAATGCTAATAATAATTCAAACTTTAAATCGTTCAAATTTTTGGTCTCTGATTTGTTTGATTTCTTCATGAACTTTTTGTACTTGTCAAATTGTAGCAAATCTTTTGATAAAGTATCATTGAAGACTATGCCGTTATCTAGTCTTATACTGCCTCTTTTATTGATACTTGCTCTTTTCCGAAAGTTATCTGTCTCTTCTGGTTCATTATTTTCTTGGTCATTGTCAAAAATGGACAAGTTTTTCAAAAGGAAATGCAATATAAACTCAACATTCACAATTAATAATTCACTGAATGATAGCGTATTTAAAGTTAAATAATTAAAAATTAATTTCATGAAAACTTTTGATATCAAGATTTTTTTGTATTTGTGGGTTGCACTGTGGAATTCAGAGTCGTTATTAATAATTTTTTGTAATATAATGTTTGAGCTGTTTGGGTTAGAAAAATCTTGGTCGGAAAGGTCTCCTAAAGCCTTATCTAAATCTTTTGAAGAATCAGGATTAAGCAAGTTCCTCTCCTTGTGAAGGCAATTACTTATATAGTAATATTCATCATTTATCAATTCTTCTTCTAATGCCGGATCACTGTGAATATTTTCTAAGAGAGGCTCTTCATCTTTTTGTCCCAAGCAGTTCGAACCATAAAACTCAAGGTTCTTGCTATTTTCTAGAACACTTTGAAAAGGAGTATCATCATCATTATTATTATTGTTCTGGACATTGAGATTTGATTTCTTCAAAAAAGCTGAATATTTGGCCATTATTTCTTTGCTTCGTGTTTCATAAAAATCAGCAAAATTATTAAAATAAATAATCTTGTAAAATATTTTAAACGCTGTAAATTTTGTCAAAATGTCTAATACTGAGTCGCTCAATTTGTTTATATTGCCGTTTTGGTCTTCATCCATGCCTATATCATTAACGTCGAACTTATTAGAACCGGCATCGTCTTTTTCAGTGATATCATTATCATCATAAACATTATTCTCAGTATCGTTATTATTGTCAAATTTTATTAAAGTTATGAAAACGAACCCAAGAAAAAGTTTGAGGTTGATGTTATTCAACTTTATGTTCAAATTTAGCATTGACAATAATTTTGAAATTAGAAAATGCTTCACGGTTAAATTTGTAAATAGACAAGATTTGATCAACATTTGAGATGTCTTGTACAATATTTGTTCAGAATCGCCAGACAAAATTATAGAAAATGAGTTTTTACTCGAGCTTGAAGGAATATCAATGTACATCGACACAAAAGATAAAAAGAACACCAAGTACGAATTTGCTTGATCTAAAGTTGGGTTTTGATCAAGAGAAAGCAAATAAGTCTCCAAATACCCATAGAACTCTTTAAGGGAGTTGATATTATATTGAGATTTGTCTAAGACTGTCATTATTTCAAAATAGTAGTTTCATCTGGTTTCAATAAAATCAAATAATGGTTATGGAAAACAGCAAAGCTAGCTAAAAAAAAGTAGATATCGAAAAAATTCAAATAACACAAAAGAAGAAGAAGCAAAAAAATAAAAAAACCAAAAGCAAAGGGGAGATGAGAAAATCAAAGAGAATGTGTATATATAAATACATATATATGTGTTGTGTGCGGTTGTGAGAGAATGAAGGATGAGATTTGTTTTTTTTTAATGTACAATGTGATCATTTATTAAATCATATGATCACCAAAAAAGAATCTCCTACACTTTACCTAGTCACTAAAGAGAAGGGGGTTTTTGCAATGTGATAGATACAGCATTAAAGAAACAGGGTGTGGTAGCAATGCACTGCACGTGATATTCACTATTAGCTATTTCTGTGTTAAAGTGATTCTACAATGCAATGTATAAATTAAATTGAAAGCTATAAACCACTAAAAGAAAATTTATTAAAGAAAAAGCTTATTTGGAATGCGTATTACGCATTACTGCTATCAATATAGATTTCATCCAGAGGCTCACATAGAGAGCTGGGTCCCTTTCGTATATGTATAATATTCTAGCTCAAATGAAATGACATAACAAAGGCATATTATTTTGAAGCGAATAAAAAAATATATACATGCTTCTCGTAAAGAACTGGCTTTCTAAACCACAATATATCTATCAGAGCAGAGAGAATTACCACACTGTTTACTCCTACGGTCAATCATAGAGGTAAATAGATGCTCTGAGATAATAAATGAAAGGAAATTGGAAATGTAGTGGTATATGTCATGAATTGATTCTTTCACAAATATCTTTGAACACTTGGATGGATCTCATGAAATCAATGATCTCCTCTTTTTTCAAGTATGACTGTGGATTATTGTTTTTTGCAGTGGTAATTTCAAACATCTGTCTTCTCCAATTCATCTTCTTAGTTTTCTTATCCCGTGTCCCAACTTCACAATCTTTGAATAGTCTAGTAAATGGAACACAAATCATTTCTGGCGGTTTACTTGACATTGCGCATTCAAATTGCGAAATTTCCTTGAGTTTACAATCACGAGTGACGAGACCATCAAAAAAGTTTTCAGCTTCTTTTCTACTGAGAACCTGAACCAGAGGCGCCATTTGAAAAAGGTGTTTAGCAAAATTATTCTAATATAATCGTGTGTGCAAATTACATATTTGTCTCACCAATAATGATGAGATTTTCCAGTGGACTGTTTTTTTTCCCTCCTTTTTGAGTGAAAGCGCTGCGCAACCATCTATAATATTATAGAAACTTTCTCACTTGCCTAAAAAACTTATCGCAAGCATTGTGAAAGTGTATCTCATAGATAAAATATATACGTATCAGAGTGTTACAAAGTACACACCCACTTACCTAAAAATACAAAAAAAATAAAATATTTATGATTGTCTTTATCTCCTTCTACATATTGATTTTCTTATAACAACATCATTTAGAGAAATATACAAACATTTATTATAGTTAAATATCACTAGTATTATTTTCTGTTGATACTGACACAATTTTGAAATCTGATGAGCTTATCATATTTTTCTATACTCTGTTTTGCATGACCTACAAAACAAAACAAAACAAAACAAAAAAGCCTTTTTAGAATGCGTAATTGAAACATATTAATAACAAAAAATAAGATAGAGACACAGATGAAAAAATTTTTATATTTCATTAATTGAAGGTTTCCCCTTCCGCTGGCTGGGGTGTTTCCTTGTTCTTGGCCATAAAACTAAAGAAAGGTTAGTACTCAATCAACATGTAAAAAATAATAAGTCATTGTGAACACATTTTGAATTAAAATCTACTTACGCTCTTAACGCTAATAAAAGATGTTCCATAGAATAACTTGACTTCCATACTTCTAAATTCTTCACTTGTTTGAGATTGACTACTCCACTTTCTGGATTAACACAAGGGAGATTTATTTTTGTGTGAAATTTAACTTTAGGAGCTTCTCTAGGATAGTTTTCACCACATTCAATTGCAAGAGAATAGATTCTATTTTCAAATTTTGACTGTCAATAAATGTTAGTATCATATAGATAAAGAGACTCTGGAAACCCTTTCAACGTCATTTAAGACTATCAACTTACATGAGGTGGACCAATTATTGTTGCATTCCATTTTGTTAGTTCAATATCATCTGGATCAGCTAAACCATAAGATAATGATTCAGATCCTAAACCTTTCTCACCTTTTTCTAGCTCTTCTAAAAGTTTAAAATTTCTTGGACTATATTATTATAAGTTAGTTTCTTGGTCATCATTCACGTAATAGTTTTTAGAAATAACATACATTTCAGCCATGATGGAAAACAATGATTCTTGGTATGAGATAATAAAACAAACTCTACTAATAAAATAAATCTGTTCAAAAGTAGACACTAAACAACTAATACAGTAAAACTTATTAAAAAAAAAAAAAGCAGATTGGATGGCAAGAATAAAAAAAAAGATTAAAAACAAATCACTTCTTGCTTTAAAAAATTTCTGATTAAAATTCTTCTTTATTTATTTAATTTTTTTTTTCTTATTCTTGTTTTTCCAATTTGGTCGATTTATTAGTCCTTTTTGGTTTAATCGAGAGTTCTTGTGAGACAGACTAGGTTGAGATGTTATTGATTTCATTTCTTGTCCAAATAGAGCGGTCTTTCAAATTTGGTTTAGGTTTTGTGCACCGACGGAGAGAGTTATCATAAAAATCTATCTCTGCGAAATAGAAGATGAGATGATGTTTTTTTTTTATTTTTATTTTTTTTTTTTTTTTTTTTTTTTTTTTATTACAATTAGTATCATCAATCTACGGCGCTACAATGTCCGGAACTAAAATTACTATAAAAGAGCTAACTGGTTTGTGATCCAACCCATTTAAGTTGATGGTAATCAATTATTTCAACTAACCTAAATATGAAGACCTCTCATACAACATAATTACGATTTTAAGGTCGAAAGCCGATCTTAGCTTGGAGTCTTTATCTTTTCAAATCAATGGATTGACCACCTTATTTCCTATTATTGAAGCGCTTGACATAAGCATCTCTAAAGATGACCCTCTTACTTTGGAAGACGCACTTGTAGATTCTCTTGAAGTAATTTGTAAGTGGTTGCTTTAGTTATTTGCAAGTTAGTTTTTTTACTAACCTTTTTTATCCAACTAGCTTCTAATTTATGGAATTCTGCTACAGTTTGTTTGAAAATTTGTGATTCTAGTGTGGTCCAGTTTATGTGTCAAGTGAAATTATATGCGGCAATTATGCTATCAATATATCAGAAGCTTCGAGTATCTTTTGAAAACCAAGTTCGATGCTTGAAGTGCTTCAAAAAAATATATTCAACATGCTTAGATGAAGATGAGCTAGAATTGGCAAAAAAGTCCCAACTTTATTGCAGCAAGTACATATCAATGTTTGAAAAAACTGAGCAGGATTTAAGCCAGAAAAATAAAGAAATGGTAAATACTCTAAAATTGGAATTTTCACTCATTAATATCGAAATGACTTTGAAGAATCATGATTTTGAAAGCTCAAGCTATTCTATTTCTAATTTAGACATAGAAAAACTCAAGGATTCGATAGATTCAAGTATTATTATTGAGTTTTGCAGAATGATATTTAATGCTTGTGTTACCTTGAATGAAAGTGTAAATCAACAAAAAACAACAAACAATAGCCTTCCTCACGATTTAAAATGTCCAAATTTAACCGACTATTGTATCGATTTTTTGAAGACTGCCTTCCAATTTCTCAGCTTGGAGATTTCATATGAGCCTATAGCTATCTATAATAAAGTTAAATTTAAAATACTAGTATTATTGATTGATTGTGGTATTACCAAAGGTGACTCGGAGTCATTGAAACAATGTGAATCCTACATCTCATTTATGGAAAATTTGTTTCCCAAGGAGACAGAAACTTACACTTTAAGTATAAAATTTTTGAAACAATCATCATCTCAAGTTAAATTAAATGAGCTTCAGAAAATAATAATGCGAATGATAATGAATATTGATGTCAAAGCTCACTTCGAAATACTAATGAGTACCATAAATGATTTTTCAAATTTAGACCCTAAGAACGCTTTGCAATGCCTAGATTACTTGATAAATAACAAGATTAATCAAGAAACTGATAGTGAACATTTCGAATTAGCAATATCAACAAGGATTTGGGCTACAATAAATAAGATTGATAGTATATCAACAAATTCTAAAATTGGGGATATAAAAAACTTTATGAACTCAATGGAAAAAAGATTGAAGAAAAATCTATCAAAAGAAGCTTGCACAGGAATTATTGTTTTGTTTTGGACAACAGGAAAAAAATCTTTTAAGAATAATGACTTTGAAGGTTCGATAAACTGGTTTTTATTGGCAACACACAGACTTGTTGTTCCAGATATTCGATCTTTTGAAGATATCTCGAAAATTCAGAGAAGTTTGATGAAAAGTCATTTGGAGCTTAATCAATATGATGAAGCATTCAAAATATACAACAAAATGACAAGTTTTGAGAAACAAAATCCATTGACTGTGTATTTGCTTTTTCAAATTTATAAGGTGCGAAAAGATGAGGAATCTCAAAAGAAATGTATTGACATTTTATCACAAAGCTCTTCTGTGAAATCTATCTCTGTTTTAGCAGCCTGCTTATCAGAATTCGATAATAATATTAATATAGTTATTGAAGGACTATCAGCTTTGATTAGGCATTCATTAGACAAAAATACCGATTCTACTTTGGTTGTAATTGCAATTAGATGTAACATTCAGTTATTGGTGAAGGAAATAAACAAAGTTAAAGAACATAATATTAAGAAGAGTTATCTTAGACTTTTGATTTCAGTACTAGCAGAAACTTATAAATATGCGTCAGACAAAGTAGTTGGTGAAAAACCAGAAGAAGTTGAAATTTATTCTTTGGACGAGTTAGAATGGCTAAGCAGCACTTTGTATAATACAGCTAGAGATTGTTATAACTCTGATATTTATGAAGAAGCGTCTCGTTTAGCTGAGTATGCATGCAAGTTCATATCTCTACTTTGCAAGAAGAATCAAAATATGTTATCTGTCGAAATAGATGATGATTTTTTGACGTGGCAGACTAGGTCTTTATTACTAGGGTTGTTGGCTGAACATGGAAGTTATAAGGAAAAAATCAAATCACTAGGCAGCGATGATGCTGAGAATCAAGCACTTGCACACAAAATACTGGACTCAAGCAAGAAGTTAAGATCATTCATAGAAAAGGTACATCATGATAATCAAATAGCTGAAAAGCATAAGACTGGTGAGCAGTATCAAAAAGAAATCTATAAAGTTTGTTTCCTCCAATCTTTGTTCGTCAGTTACGAGTTAGAAATTTTTCAAAAAAATTGGGATGCGTTACCAGATTTAATAAATGAGGCATACAGTAAAAACATTTATGATATGCATTATCAATTTATTAATTTGTTGGACTTTGAGGTGTGCTCTCGAAGAGTTTGCAAACAGGTTTTGATATTAGTATTCAAAAAAGAAATGGATAAAAGTAATCTGAACTATCCATTTGTAGCAAGATTAGTAAGATTAATAGTACTGAGTTGCATCGAGACTGACCCTGACTTATGTAATTCAGTTACAACTCAGATTTGTGATAAAATTATGAGTTCTGCAGAGCAAGAATATCCTGAACAAGAATTAGAGTGGTTAGCTACTTCATTTTGGAACCATGGTGTGAATTTAATGCTTTCAAGAAATTCGACTAGCGGTTCATGTTGGTGTGATAAAGCATTTCGATTTGCTAAGCTAGCCAATGAACGATTGGAGTTACAATTTAGAGCGCTTTGGCCCAAGCTATTAGACGCAAGTCAGAAATCAAACATGTGAATACATCGCGTTTTTAGAAAAGATTTTTCTTTTTTATTTTTATTTATTTTCCATTTCTTATTATTTACAAGAATAATTTATTACATAATCTAATAACCATCAAGAATAATCGATTATCCCATTAAGCCGTCCATATTTTTGAATTTATATTCATCGTCGACTTTTTCAATGTGTCCTTGACCTAACAATTTTTCAAAAGTATCTTGAGGAACCCAACCATGGGTAGCAGCGAATGGTTCGCTAATTAATTCTTTTTGATAGTCTGTGAATTGATTTTCAAAAGCTTGAAGTTCTGATTCATCCCATTTTATTGGATATTCATCTGTACCATTTAAACCTTTTGCCAACTTACTATCAACGTATGGGGTCCAATTATGTTTGATTTTCAAAAGAGATTCTTCGACAAAAAGATAGTCTTTATCATTTCTTGTTTGTAATAATATAGTGTAAGGAGATTTCAATTCTTTGATGTAAGGACTTACCGAGGCGATCAATTCTTTATTTCTTTCATTCAATGCAAATTCCCATAAATGTTGATTTCTAGTTCTTTTCAACATGATTTCAAATTGGTATTTTTCTTCCGGTTTCAATTTATCAAAATCTGGAATGTCATCCACGTTATATACTTTGAACCCATCGTAGTTGACAAATTCAGGTGATTTGACGAATATAAAAGGCTTGATTGTGACGTTTTCAAAATCGAAGAACACAAGTTCATCATCTTTTTTAGAAACAATCACATTCATTGGGTCAATATCTGGGTGGCACAAGCTTGGTTGGAACAACTTTTCAACATTTGGAATGGCTTCAGATTTGTCGTTAATCATATAAGGAGCAATTGTTGCCAATTTTTCATAAGTTTTGATAGCATTTTTGATCAATTCTGGGTTTTCAACTTTACTTGAAGAGTCAGCATCACTTAATCCTAATCTGGTTCTTAAATTTTCAATTTCCATATTGGCGGCATTTTTAATGATTTCATGTGGTGAATCTGGATTGATTGGGCCCAAATGAGGGTTGAATTGATCTGGTTGAAGAAGTTGCTTATTTCTCCAAAGATTTCTATCTGTGGACAAACCAATTCTCCATCTATTTTTCAAAGCTTCATTAGTTTCACCTTCGTATGGTTCACCTTTGAGTTGCAATTGAGGACTGACATCATCATGGAAATAAAGGGATCCAAATTGGTTGAATTTTATAGATAACATTCTTTTTTGGAAATCAGACAAAGGTCCAATGACTTTGTTCAATACTTCTTTATGAGTTGGCTCGGAGCTGTCGATTGCTGGATCCCATTTTTTCATCAATAAATCACCTTCAAAATATTCCATCAACATGTATGGAGCTCTCACAGGATTCAAGGAAAGCATACCATAGCTTAAAACTTTTGGTACTTTGAGACCTAATTTATGTCTGGCAAAATCAAGGGTTGCAGCTTCACTTTGAATTTGTCTTGAGGTACCGTATTCAGTTAATAATCTGTACGGAATTCTCAAAACTAAAGATTTACCAGTACTTAAGTCGATCTTGTATACTCTATTATGTTTACCTTCATGAATACTGGCCATAGTTTTCACATATACTTTTTCATCTGGTTTCACTTCTCCAATCAAATCCTTGATGTTTTCACTTAAAGTGACGGTATTTCCTGATTGTTTAACTGGCTTTGGCAAGACAGTGGAGTCTTTTGGAACAGGTGGAAGTTCAACAATTTCTTGTAATACTTTATTCAACCCTTCGATGGAAAAACTGGTGAATCTTTTTTCTTTTTCTTGTTTATCATTTTTCAACCATGTTCCCCAAGTATACTTAAAAAATAAATTTCTTTCTGGGTCATTTTCATCAGATAATTTTGTGTATACTGGTTTAACTTCACTTTCTTTTTTTAGTGAGGAACTATTATATCTTTTTCCAATTATGATTGCTTTGACAACATTATTATGATTGATTTGAGAGAAAGGTAATGAAACTTGATTGACCTTTTGGCTTACACCGGCAATTCTAGATCCTTTTGAAAAAGATCTTTTAGTCAATGCTGCTCTGAACATGATTATAGAGACTTTTTTGAATAAGTGGCAATTTAAAAGAATTTAAGAAGCTGATATTGACTATTTTTAAGCAGATTATTTTTCAACAATTTTTTTTTTTTTTTTTTTACTTTTTTCATTGACTATTTTTTTTTTTTTCATTTTTTTTTTTTTTCTTCTGCTTTTTTGTTAGGTTATCCAACAGCTTTGTGGTTTTTTTCTTCGGAATGAAACTCGCATCTTGGTGATTAAACTATCGTTCCAAGTAAAGATGTGAGATTTACTTATAAGATATAGTGAATATTGTCATTATTGTTTTCATGACAGGTGAACTATTTTAAGGCTCATACTACAATACTTATGACAAAGAGCCTATATCACTCACCCTGACAAGAAACAAAAGCTATCTATTAGCTGCGCGCATACATTTCAAAAGAAAAGTAACATGAATCCATGAAAATACTGTGTTTTGTGATAAAACTCTCAGCCAAAATGCAGATAAACAAAATATAATATACGAAAATTAAAAAGCAGAAAAGAAAAGAGAAAAACAGTACTATTTACAAGTTTATTAGGTCATTATATCATTACTATTTTTGAAACTTTTGTATCATGTCAACGTTTGTCATAATGGTTTTAATAATATCTCCCATTTTAAGCTCATTCTGATTAAAATGGTTAATATTCGGATCTGAGCTCACTAGCCTCTTAGTCAATGCAAAAACTTTCAAAAGCGACTGCTTCAAAGTTTCTAGTTTCTCTTGAGAGATTTTGTGGTTGGAGACTAGTTCTTTCTCAACGTCGAGGTTACCTAAATATTTGAAAGATTCCGTTAAAATTTCCAAGTTTGTTTTATAGGTAAGATGAAGTCTTAATATTGTTTCTAAATATGTATGGTATGTGGTCAAATTCATTTCTATAATCTTATTACTTTCGTTAAAAATTTCTTTTTTTTCTGGTAAACCATGGACAATGTTGAATATTCTGAGATTTTCTTTCCTTTTGAGATCATTAAACTTCTCAAGAGCGCTTTTATTTGGTGGTCTCTTGCTATCAGCATATAAATTTGTGTTTATTTCTCTAGCTTGAACCTGGTAACTATAATACATCTTTTGTAAAATATTTCCATTACGATCTTCGAATAACCATTCTAAGTAAGACTTACTTGTAGACCCTTCTGATTGTAAGTTTTCACCCTTCTTTTCCAAACTGGCTTTCAAGTTTTTTCTTAATTCAATCAACAGGCTCATTAAATTATCACCGACTGACACCTTTTCAGAGTTAATCTTCATCTGATAAATCAAATTATTAAGACTTATACGGTCTATACCTTTTGGGTTTTCTTCGACTATTCTTTCCATAACTTTTTTATAATCAACATTTTTAATAGTAACGAGGAAATAAAACATGCAATCAAGAAAACTTTTGGAGGCCAAAATTTTCCCTTTCTTTTCAGATTTTATCAACTTATCTAAATCTGTGCCTTCTCGAGGAACAAATTTGTCTGGTATGAGTTTATCGAATTGATATTGACTTAAAATAACAAAATGATTAACTGCAGTGAAAGTTTTTAATTTTATTTTTTGATCTTGGATTTTTGCAGCTGTTCTCACCATCACATTTGCCAATTTTGAGTCTACCTTGAACCTTTTTGCATTTCTTCCATACTCAAGAGAGTTTGATGATAACTGAATGATCGCATCAAGAATAAGCAGATATTGCTGAGTCAAGTTTTCTACTGTTGAAGTTCTTGAAAGTTTTTCCAAAAATATAGTAAAAGTGATACTATCAGGAGAATGCGGTCCACTGGAAGGTAATGATTTGAATATATCCCAAGCAAAATTAGTATTTTCGGTATTGCAATTCAACAAAGCTCTTAATGCACTATTGATGTGTATTATCGACAAGCTTATATGTGATTGTTTATTTTGACTCAAGCTGTGTTTATTATGTTTTTCCCTATGCTGCTGAAAAAGGTCGGTATAAATTGTGTTGATATTTTCTAATTGGGCTTTTGTTAAAAGCTTATCACTGTTTGCGAACCCATCGAACAATATTGTATATGTATGCTCATTGCAAGGAATTGCCCATTTTTTTCTATAATTTATTGATTTCAATGCCACAGTAAAATCACCACGATTTAAGTAATATTCGAGAATATGATTCATTCCTATTACACCATTTTCTTTTGCAAGCTTACATATCAAAAGGGCTTTGACATCTTGATGTTTTTTCAAAAATTTCATGACATCCTTCTCAACCACATATGAGTCTCTCAATTGATTTCCACTTGTTCCCAAAAAATTGTACAACGATCTAATGTCTGATTTCTGAAGCGCTTGGAACATCTCTGGTGTCATGTCTTGTTCTTTTGAAGCAGTGGGTTCTAAAACCCCTTGAGCTCTCATCAAATCTTCAAACTTCTGCTTATTATATGGTTTGAGACATTGCTGTTTATTTTTTCTTCTTTGCTGTTCTTCTTTTCTAAACTGTTCCTTCTTGGTTACAATGTTCACATCGTTAATTTTTGTGAATTTCTCCAATTTAGCTTTTACTGCCCCACTGAAAAAGGGGGAAGTAGTGAAAAGCCTAACTGATTGTCTTCTACCCAACACTAATTGCCCATTCATAATAAATACATGAAGTCGTCTCTAGTGTGCAAATTTGTTTTTCAATATGTTTCCTATAAGCTCAAATTAAAATATAAAAAAAAATAAAAAAAATAAAAAAATAAAAAAAAATACCGAAAATTTTTTTTCGCACAGGCCAATATATTGTGCGTTTAGACATTGATTGATTGATAGATTGATTGAAGGCAAAAATGAAGATAATTATTTGTGATGAAGTAGGTTGTTGCATCTTCTATTTCTATTCGTGTATAAATAAGATTGCAGATATCTCAAGGTAAAGCAGATATGAGTGTATCAAATTGTCAAGTTGTGGAAAACTATGTGCAAGAATATGACGGTGAGTCTTTCCAAACAAACAAAGTTCAAAGCTGACCTTCTGAAAAAGATAAGTTGATCGTTATACTAACTAATTATCATTTTAATTCATATAGGCCCTGCAAAAATTGAGGCATTGATGTATATAATAAGCACATCATCTGAATTATCCAATGACGCAGAAATTCTCGCGATGCGTTTTATTGAGGAAACATTATACAAGCCAAACTATGTTTCAAGATTGAAAAAAAACCACTTAGACAGCCACTCTTTGGCTAAATTACAGGATAAATTAGAGTCTACTATTGATGAATTACAAGCAAAATATGGTAATGCTGCGGACTATTTGCTGCAGTTAGAAAATGATTTTGATGCTGCTATTGAAGGGTTTGAACAAAATGAAGAAATCCGCAAAGCAGTGCTAAACTTGAGAGACATATCTTATCAGCTATCCATTTACCATTTAGCGAATAATGATTTTTCTAATGCTATATCTATTACCAATATCTATGCTCCAAATTATCCTGACACCCTTTTCACTTTCAGAGATTACGAATTATCTGCGACATTGTCTTTTATATCTAAACATTATGTTACAATTGAAAATTTGGAGGACAAAATTTCAAATGCTATGGCAAATGATCTTAATCTCGAGAAAATTCCCAAACAAGAACTTATAAGTTTTTTCAAGCTTCATTGGATAATATTGATGAGTAAATTCAAGAAAAGTGATTATGAAGAAGTGAAGTCAGGATTTAATGAATTGATCAATTATAAATTTCAAAACATAACGGCAGTTGATGTATTAAAAACATCTTTTTTTTCAAAAATGAAACAAAGTCAAGAAAACAGTATGACTGGAGATAACTTTTTGTCAGCCAAAGAAATTATGGCAGCTTGTTTTTTGTCGATACTTGTTACTAGTACGGAAAATGAGATCACTGAGTACCTTAAACAAGAGACTATTGAAGAATTTATGGAAGAAGAGAGCGATCTATTTGTATTTTCTCAGTCATTGTTGAAAAAACAATTCTCGAAGCTCGAAAAGTCTGGTGATAACATTATCAACGTAGTCTTCAAGTATAATCATAACGTTACGAGGGACCAACTTGTATCAATTGAAGAAATTATCAGATTGAGAATGATGTTAGGATATTTGTCACTCATTGATAGAATATCATTAGATGACTTGAGCAAAAGATTGTCTGTCGAAAAAGGAAAGTTGTTATTGTCAATATTAAATTTGATCAAATGTCTTGATCTCAATTTTTCGTATGATGCTGTTGATCAAATCTTTGAACGTACAAAACCTGCTATGAGATCTAAAAAAATATCAAACATTATTTCTGACACTGAAATCAATCTTGAAAGCTCAATTGTCCAATCTTTGGTTATCAATGGTTTGAGCTTATGACCAACTATAAGGCTTTTTATCTATTTTTCGATACATATAATTTTCATTGTTATTGATTATTATTTTAGTCTTTTCATTTCTTTAAAAAAAAATTCTTGTTTCATCTTTTATGTTTCATTCTAATTCATTTATGGTTGTCATGGCTTATGTCGGTTTCTTTTGCTATTCTTTCTTTTTTTCTTTTTATTTATTTGTTGCTGTTTCTGGTTGGATTTCTGAAAAGTAATTGTATATATTACAAAAGGTGTATTTAGCTAATATTATTCTATCTATTTACATTCGCAAATCATTAATTATCTTTAAGTATATCTACAACATCTGATTCATAAGGCGTTGAAACACCGTTTTCCGCAATTGACTCAATATCGGCGATTTCTTTGGCTGCTTCTGAGGTTAAAACTGTATAAGTTTCTTTGCCTATGGCAACATTATCTTCAACCCTAATACCAATACCCCTGTAGTGACTAGGCCATTGATAATCGTCCAATGGGAAATAAACACCAGGTTCGATAGTTATGACTTGGTTTTCTACAAGAGGAGCACTTCTAGAATATGTTGGAATATCATGGACATCTAGCCCCAAATTGTGACCAATATAATGTGGATATAATTTCGTGACATCCCAATATTTCAATTCATTCAATCCAGGCAATTGTTTTAATTCGTCAAGCAATAGTTGAACACTCTTTTGATGGATATCATGAAGACTTATTCCATCTTTTGTTGTGCACATTTCAATACACTTCTTGTTAACATTCAAAACTGCTTGATAAAGATCTCTTTGTGGTTCTGAAAATTTACCATTTACTGGCCATGTACGGGATATATCAGCTCTATATCCTCCAAGTTGTCCCCCTGCGTCAACAAGAACAAGCTCATCATCATATAATACATCATCATTTCTGGTGTAATGAATAGATATAGCATTTGGTCCACCTGCAACCACAGGAATATAAGAATTACCTCCATGACAACCTCCAGAAATGAATTGATATTCTAAAAATGCAGCCAATGTACGTTCATTTTTGAAGTTTTTGGCATATGCTTGATTATAGGCTCTACCAGAAATCTTTCCTGCTTTTCTCAATACATCAATTTCTGCATTAGATTTTCTCACTCTCAAATCCCTAATCAATGGGTTTAATGAATTGATTTTCAATTTGTTTTGTTGAGTGCCATTTTCAATTATTTCTGATATTGTATTTAATTGAAGAGAATTATCATTTACAGAAAAAAAAGATTTGAAAATTGACGAATTTGTGACTCTTCCATTTTTGTTTGTGTCATCGTAATAAATAGTGTCATATTTCAGTAACATTTTTGTCATGTAGGCTTTCAATTCTTTTGTACTTCCACCTTCATCCGCATTGAAAATTTCCATTGCGCCTTCAACACCAGTTCTAAACCCATCCCATTGTTCAGCATATCGATCTTTTGGAGGTACGATCAAATGCAATATCACATCTTCTGTTAAATTATTATTATCATTACTGCTGCTATTGTTTAAGCGCTCAATTATCGCAACACTATCAGGTTCTTCCCATCCAGTCATGTAGTAAAAGTCGGTATTTTGTTGAAACTTATAAAAGACCGCTCCTGAAGCATATTTGATTTGATTTCCCGGAATTATCGCAATAGAACCTGGTTTCATTTTAGTAGCAAGTCTAAGACGTCTTTCATAATATTCAAGTGCGCTGATACCTGGGGTCAATTCTCCTGGTCTCAACATATGAGGTCTGGTTTCATATATTGGTTGACCAGCATTTATTTCTGGTAACGTCCTCTGTGAGTAGTTCTTTGAAAATAACAATCCTCCATGTTTTTTGAAAGCAAATCCATATGCTTTTCGAGACAACATTTTTCTTTTTTCTCTAAATAAAAGTAATAATATATTTTCAATTATACGTTGTTTCACTATTTGTAAAATAAGATGAAAGCTGAAGGTGCCAAAAAAAAAAAAAAAAAAATAAAAAAAAATAAAAAAATAACTAAAATAAAAAAAAATAAAAAAAACTCCATCACATACAGGGTAAGAACGTTAGGTACATGCTGAAATGATTTGCTACAATGTAACAAGCAAACTGAAGTCTCTCCGGAGAATTGAATTAATTTTTATTTTGATTATTTTATATCCATGTTATTTATCATTGTAGTATTCTCAGAAGCTGACGAATGTTGAAAAGTAAACAACGAATTTTCTGATCCTTCGACATCACCTTCAGCAACATGATCGGCGGCCGAGAGCTTCAATTCTTGAGTCGATACCATTTGAGTTCCATATGCAATTGATTCAAGATATTTAAGATTTGTCCGCCTAGGTATTTTCATACTGTTGGGTTTACGTATTGATTTGTCTTTCAAATCTACCACTGTAACTTTTGTTTGTGGGGATTTTGATTTTACCTTGGTGACAGTAATTTTTGGTTTCCATTTGATGAAATCAAAACTAGTCAGTTTGTCATTGCTGCCATTTCCGCTAGCATCCGATGTCAACGTAGAAATGGATGTACTATAGATTAATATAATTTAATGGTTAGTTAACAAATTCCATATATGAATAAAAATGGTAATTGATTGGTTGGTTGATACCAGTAATTTTTCACGACAAAGTCGCCACAAGTTTTAACCAACAAGCTAGTGCGCTCTTGATCAACTCTCTGTTGGTCGCTTTTAAAACTTTTAAGCATTTTTGGTTCGGCAATATTTGACTTAAGAAGTAATTTCATCGACAACTTTTTTTTTTTCGGTAACAAAGGCAAAGATTGAGCAGTTACAATTAAATTTTCTAATAACTGTTTCACCTCTTGCCTGAGATCAATAGTAGATTTTATTTTTTCTTCTTGAGCTTTGTCTTGGTTCTCTTCTTTTTCCTTATTACTCTCACAAGATAAAGAATCAAAGGCAAAGCAATAAGATTCAATAATTTTCTCGCCACCCAAAATGTCAAATGAAAATGCTTTGATTTTCTGATTACTGATCAACTGTAACACATCACCATTCACCCATTGTAATACTTTATCAACATCAGCGTTTACTCCTTCTTTAAGAGTTTTAATTTTCAAGTATTGTTTTTTTCTGTCTTCTTCGTTGTCGACATTTTGTCCATTTTGTTTAGGAACGAAATACACCTTGTCATGAAATGCATCATCTGGAAAAAGACCTCTCAAGAAACAGATACATCCAACAGAGATTAAAACAATGTTTCTTGTGTAGTTGAATGAAGATCCTAAATCTGACTGTGGTATCTTTTTCTGGTATTTAGACATCTTTGGTGATAAAACAAATGATGGTTGTAGCGCCTTGAATTAAAAATGTCGATTATTTTATTATTTAGCAAAAATGTGAACATGTGCAACAACTAAAAAGCTGTCATAGTCATGGGCGCTTCGGTATTTTCCTTATTATTTACAAGATTCATCAAGAATAAAGATTTATGAAAATCGAGAAAGCGTCAAACAGGAATACGCATAACAACAAAAAAAAAGTGTAGTATTTTTTTTTTAATATAAAACTGAATAAAATATCCACAAATAAATAGAACTATTGATAAAGACAAAGAAAGAAAAAAAAATTAATAAAAAACATGGTAAATAAAAATCAGATGATGATCTCGGTGAACTGTTTTTCCCCATTCCATTTTAATTGATCATCTTCTACGACTTTCTTTTCTGTTATCGGCACGAGCAGCTTTTCTTTCCAAATCATCCCAATCTTCACCTTCTTCTTCAGATTCACTCATACTAGCTTCGCTTTCATCCACTTCTTCATCCTCCGAATATTCTTCTGAGCTATATTCTTCTTCCACTTCATCATCCTCATCTCCAGAGGAGAGTTCGAACGCAGATTCTTCTTCTTCCTCACTCTGTTCATCATCACTACCATCACCAGTCAAGAAAGTCCACCCTCCATCTTCAAAAAAGCCATGAGGATCAGCAACAATAGTCTTCATAATTTGTGCCCAATTCAAAGAAATTCTACCTTCTGAGTATGGTATATCGACATCTGTAAGCCAATTTTTCACATCTTCTAACACGTCCATTGGAATTGTATTGATGTGAACCACGGATTTTGAAAAGTCTTTAAAAACAAATACCAAGTCAAAATTCTTTAATCCAAATTGAACTCTTTCTAAGTGGGCTACTTCGACTTCAGCAAGTGTGACGACCAAAAATGGAGTATCAATTAATTGAACCAAACAATCCCTTGTAGGCATTAAAAATTGAGATGATCTAAGAGGAACACCATCAAATCCAAGCTCTCTGAATGGAATATCTAAATCCACTAAACCGTCAGATGCATCACTCACTGCTTCTGCAAAATTTTTGAATTCTTTGTCAAGAATCATTCTTCTTTTTCTTTCTTCTTCTTCTTGTTCTAATTCATCATCATCACCATATCTATATTTACGTCTTCGACCCCCTGTTTCATCAATTCCACCTTCACTGGCTTCTCTGTAAAATTGAATGTCATAAGTTTTCTTTTTCCCGATCATCAATGGTGTTTTCAAGTGACAATGTATCAAAACAATCAATTCGTCCTGTGATGGTTGGAAAAACAAATGTTTAATATTGCTGAATAAAATGTCTACCTTTTGATCAGGTCTGACTGGAGATTGATATCTGATACCATTTTGATGAATGTAGACTGTACCAAGGGCTTTTTTAGAATCTGGGGCCGGTCTCATAGCAACAGAGTCTAATCTCTTGATTCTACCTGGTTTATTAAGAATCAACCTAGCTTGTTCAACCACGCCAGCCAAAGCTTTTTTCTCGGTTTCTCTCTTCATGGCAGCCTTTTTGAGGTCAGATATTTGTTGGAAAACACGGCTTAATCTTAGACCATCTTTAGATCTAAATGTGATGCTTCTAATGAATGTATTATCGTCACCTTCTTCGTACGGAAGATCACCTTTCCTGGAGGCAATACCTCCAGGGGAGTTGAAATTTAATCTAATATAAGTATATTCACCTTCTTCAGTTTTTGAACCGTTTTTATAAGCATTGATATGAAAAGGAACTGGTCTACCACAAACTGGAACAAGAATTGTTTGTGACTTTGGGTCAACATGAATTTTTAAATCTTTAACATTTGTTGGAAGTTGTGACTCTCTAACATAGGATTCGTATCTTTTAAAGACTGGTCTCTCATCATCTGGATTAATTTGATCTTCAGCTGAAAACCTTGTCAACCCCTCTTTTTGTCTCTTTTCATGCAATTTTTTTTGAGCAGCTTGTCTGAGCAATTCCTGATCATGATCTTCATTCTTTGTTTCTCCTCTTAATTTTGTCTTCAATATTTTAGATTGACCAGCAAGTATATCTTCATTTTTTCTCTTCTTTGGTATCGAAGAAGCAGGCTTTGCTTTGGGTTTAATTTTCTCATCTGATTCTTTTTTAACTTCATCTTCGCCTTCATCTTTGAAAAAAAAAGAAATATCGCTCTTGGATTTGTTTCCATCTGTAAGAATGGCTGGTTCAGCATTGGTGACACGTACTGTATCAATCAATGATAAAGCATAAGTTTTATTCTTAGTTTCTTTTGCGTCCTTATTTTCAAGTCCTTGGAATCCAACAACAACATTATAAACTGAGCCAGCTTTTATGGTTCTTTCATTTTTACCATTTAATACGCAAGTAGAGTCTCTAAATTCAATTCCAGTAAGCCAACCAACGTTTTTTACGAAATTCGTCTCTAAATCTGGACGTTCTGACTTGATGAGATCAATTGCAGTATTATACACAGCTTTGGCATTGGTACCTTCTTTCAATACAGAAAAGACCTTTTTCTGAAGTTTCAAAAGAAAATCATAGTTTTTTTCAATTTCTTTAGTTGGATCAATTAAAAATGATCTACCAACATTTGAACAGTAACTTTTATAACGTAACCCAATTGAAGCAAGTATAACACCACCACCTAAGTTTTCTGTATTTGATTGAGCAGAAGGTTTGAGATCATATTTACCGTTGGATTGAATTATAGGACTATAACACCAATCTAAATTACCAGGATCAAAATCATTACCAATTTTCTTTTTTTTATTATTGAAGAATTTAGAATCATCTATTTTAGCTTCAATTTTCTCACTGAGTTTTTCATTAGATACAGATTTTTCTTCATCCACAATATTCACCATTTCATCACTAAAAAAATCAAGCATCACACAGGATGTCTTTGCTGCTAATCTAGTTGATTTAATTTCTTCCTCATCTTTAATTTGCATTGTTTGCGATAAGCCATTAGCAATGTCAATTTTTTCAAAATCATTTTCATGAGTCTTCCAAAATGATGTCCACTCATCATAAAATTTACCTTCGAACTTATCTTTAACAATAAACCCAACTTTATCACCAGCAGTTTTCATTTCTTTGACCAAGTTCTCAAATTGCTGCTTGTTGTGTTCAGGGTCCTTATTTCTTGTCCAAATTAATACATTTGATGATTTTATTCCATTAAGATGTTTTGATTTTGGAATTGAAGTGACAAAGATAGCCTTTTCTTTTGTGATCAATAATGCAGTTGCTGGAAATTGGTATCCTAATAACCAAGTGTGCAATACTGTGGATTTTTGATAAGGATTACCTTCATCATTTGCACCAATGACTACCAAGATTGATTTAATATCGTTGAAAACTGAGGGATCTTGTAATTTCTTTTGAATAATTTGAATTCTCTTTTTGAAGAGTTGAGGATCGACATAAATATCAGACATTTTCAACTCATCAAATTATTTTTTAAAATTTTTTATTTCTCGACTCAAGATGAATTATGAAATAGAAGTTTATACTTCTAACGCTGTTATTATAATACAATTAGCTATTTTGAATGTTGTGTTTCTTTCACTTTTTTTTTTCAAAATTAGAAAAATGTTCGCGTTTTTGCTTCTTTTTTTTTGACAAGGAAAAAAAAAAAAAGAAAGAAAAAAAAATGGGAACGCGAATCACGAGCACTTGAGATATCGGTGCTACTAACTGTCGTTTATAAAGACATCAACTATTATTTATAAACATTTTCTCTCTTCACGCTTAGGCAGTTGCATGATTCTAAATTATATCAAGCCAAACTTGTAGATGGTACCAATTGAGTACAGAAACAAAATTTTGAGTCAATCTTTTATATTTTAATGACTATCAATTCCAAAGCTCAATATATTGAAATGGTTATGTGCTTTGTGTCTGCCGCCAGTGCTTTTTCAATATAGCAGAGAAAAAAAAAAAAAAAAAAGGGTAAATTTTTGGGAGATGAGTATTTTATGTATATTCGTAGGACCATTCTATCAATAACCAATTTTAATATAGATAGTACCTTATGCGGCCAAAAAGAGGCAGACCTAAAAAGTCTGCTACAGTAACCTCAAACAGTAGGCCCGAAAATACCAAATCAATACCACAATTGCCACAATTACCACATAATGAAATAACCGCTACACAGCAAGTTTCAACTGATAACACAAATAATATAACTCAAGGCATAAATACAAGTACAAGTTCAAACACAACAATTACAATAACAGCAACAACAACAACGGCTTCAAAAACACATAGCAGTGAGAATGAAAGTGGTACAAAGCAGAGCAAAGAGAGTGATTTAACCAAGAAAAGAAAAGCTATTGAAGAAGAAACGGTTGGCACCAAAGGTGATGATTCCAAAGGGGAAAGCAGCACAATTCTGTTTAAAAAAGAGTTTTCACCAATGGTATCTGATGTAGTGAACAACAAGGAAAATAAAAAGAAACCAAAACATGACGACAACATTGTTGAAAATAATACATTGTACATCAATAATCTTTGTGATCAAATAAATAAAAATAAACTTCGTGAAAGCCTTTTCTTGTTATTTTCGACCTATGGAGATATTATCGACATTATGATAAAAGAAAAAGATCCAAAAATGAGAGGGCAAGCTCATATAACATTTTCAAATGTTGAAGAGGCAAAATTGGCGCTAAGATCATTACAAGGGGATATGTTTTTTAAGAAACCATTGAATATTCAATTTTCTAAAAATCAAACAAAAAAAGTCGCTATTTTGTATGAAAAATGAGTCGATGGGGGAAAAAAAGTGTATATTAGTTATAAAATTAAAATCATTATTTATAGATAGATCAATAGTAATGTTTTCTGGAAAAATAAAAAATAAAAAAAAAAAAATGGAAACTATTGTAGTTTGCTAGCATCGCCTATAAGCTTTCAGGTAATTTACAATATTGTATTTTATTATTATTATTATTTTATTTTTATTGTTATTATTGTTATTAAAATTGTGATGGTTGCAGTTGCCATCCCAAAATGGAAAACAGACACGACGCGTAATATTAATTAATGAAAAAAATTGAAAAAAAAATATATATATTTCCGTTTTCGCTGCGTTTCTAAAGTTGATATTTTCTATTCAACGATAAAATTAGTTAGATTTTTTTTCTCATATTTAACTTTCTACATATTTCCTAGCTATTTTCTATAAATTTTACATTTTATAATAATTAATAATTCATAATGACTACTGCCGAAGGATCCCCAATTCTCAAAAAACAAAAACTTAGCGAACAATTGAAAGTCTTGAAAAGATCAGAAAATGCAACATTACCAACCAAAGGCTCTCCATTGTCTGCTGGTTACGATCTTTATTCATCTGAAGAAGCTTTAATACCAGCTCAAGGTCAAGGACTTGTTGCCACCGATGTAACAATTATTGTTCCTCCAGGAACTTATGGTAGAGTTGCCCCAAGATCTGGTTTGGCAGTCAAGCATGGAATTTCCACCGGAGCTGGAGTTGTTGATGCTGATTATAGAGGAGAAGTTAAAGTTGTGTTATTTAATCATTCTAAAAAAGATTTTGAAATCAAAAAAGGCGATAGAATTGCTCAATTGGTTTTAGAAAAAATCGTCAATGCTGACATCTTGGAAATTCTGATTGAAGATTTAGATGAAACTGAAAGAGGTGCTGGCGGATTTGGAAGTACTGGTAAATAAGTTTAAACAAAATAATAATAATAAAAAAAAAAAAAAAAAAAAAGAAAAAAAAAGTTGCAGTTTTCAATTCTTTTTGTGTTTTTATCTTTGGGTGTATCAATGTATCATTAGTCTACAATATTGTTTTTTTCAAAAAAAAATATCTTATTGGTGTAAAAAATTTCTAAAATACAATCTCATAAATATTCAGGTCAAAAATAAACTAAATAATAATACACAAAAAAAGTGAAAAAAAAAAAAAAAAAAAAAAAAAAAACAATGATTGGCAGACGCTTATTAGTAAAAATATAAATCATGAATGGTATTTCGAAAGAATATAAAATTTTGTCATCATCTGTTTTTGTTTCAAAAACAAGTATATATATATGTTTGTAATTATGTATTTATATATTTATATTATAATTATTATTTACACTCTAATTAGACTGTAGTTTTTGTCTTGTTAGCTTCTTCATTAGTATCTCTACCTTTTTCACTTTCTTCATCAACACTTCTTTGATCTTTATTGACTTCATCATGAGAACTTGGTTCTTCAACATCAGATTTAGCTCCAACTTCTTTTGCTTGAGCTTTTTCGACTGGAGCTTCAACTGGAGCTTCAGGTTGTTTTTGTTCTTGCTTTCTTTCTGCCATTTGTTTTTCTTGTTCTCTTTCTTCTTCAATTTTTTCTTGTTGTTCTTTCAAAACATTCAATTTGGATTTGTAATCATCACTTAATCCGACTTTAGCAACATCATAAACTTCATCAGGAATAGAGGAAAGAACATTTAATAAAGCATCATAATAATTTTTCACATCTGATTGGCCATAAGTATAAATAGAACTTAAAATCAACAAAGTAGCAGGAATTTTTTGATTTAATCTCAATTCTAACCAAGTGTTCAAGTCATCTCTCAATCTACCTGGAGATACATCCATATTTTTCAAACCTCTAGATCTACATGCAGCTTTCAATTCAGTAACGGATAAAGAATCAACACCTTCATATCTAATACTTCTATCATCTTTAATAACAGCAATTAACTGAGATCTAATTTGATATCTAATGAAATTATCGGTACCAAAAGGAGTCAAACCCATATATTTAGCCATGGCAACCAATTGGGGACGAGACAAATTATCTAAAACGTCGTCATTTTTGAACAATCTAGCAACTTTAACAATTTGTTCATTAGTTGGTCTTTCATCAACAATATTAATTTTTCTAAAAAATTCAACAAATGCATAACGTTCTTCTTCAGAAATTTGTGGTGGCAATTTAACCAAATTTTTGGTTTCTTGAATGGTATTTCTAAGGAATACTGATGTTTTTTCTCTAACTTCTAACAATTTAGTTCTTTTCTTTTCTTTATCATTATTTGACTCATATGTTGATGGTAACAAGTTTGGGAAGATTTTCAAAGCAACTGGCAACAATAATTCGGCAAATGGAATCAAAACAAACGCACTAAACGGTACAAGTCTTAAAACATCAATAATGGTTCTTTTAAGTTGTTGATGTTCTCTTCTACTCAATTCATATCCAAGAAGCATCTTCACCAACAATTTTGTGGCAACTTTAATCTCAAATCCAAGCAATTTGGTACCATTCCAATAATGCTGAGCTTCATGTTTAACTTTTTCCCATGTGGTCATTTTTTTAGCTTCACCAGCAGCAACAGGAGTAGAAGTAGTAGTAGTAGTAGTAGTGGAGGTGGTTGATGATGAAGGACTAGAAGCTTTAGTTGGATCAATA
This sequence comes from Saccharomycopsis vini, assembly GCA_031124825.1. NCBI lineage: Eukaryota > Fungi > Ascomycota > Saccharomycetes > Ascoideales > Saccharomycopsidaceae > Saccharomycopsis > Saccharomycopsis vini. The sequence continues at coordinate 34,377 of JASTUB010000124.1, forward strand.
GGTTTAGTTTGTTTATCAACATCTTGTTTGGTTTTATCTTGAGTTGAAGTTGATAAATTTGAATTGAACCTTCTTGATGGAGAAATCAACATCCCTTTAGTGCTACTCATCATATAATACGAGGCAGGTCTGGCAGCCATCAAAGAAATTTTACTACAATGTTGATGTTCAACAACATTTAAGCAATTATTTAATTGCCTAACAAAGGTGGACCCTTGTTTTTTGGAAATCATTATGATGATGATGATGAAATTGATTAACTATATTTTTTGTTAACGAAAGTGAAAGCACAAATTGAAGGCAGAAGGTAAAGAAAAAAAAAAAAAAAAATCCTTAAATATTAAACAAAAAAATCTAAGTATTTTTTATTCAATATTTTTCTTTAATTTGGCTGGTTTTTGTTTGTTTCCTTTTTAAACGATTTTGCAAGGAATATAGGAAGTTGAATGAAATTACGGAAAAAAAAAAAAAAAAAAAAAAAAAAAATATTTCGATAGCTGGAGGGTTGAAATCTTCATTTAGAGCCGGGTTATAAATGTCCCCAGCTTTTGACAGTCTTCGGTTCCATGATCGTCATCCTATTATTAGTTGTACAAAAGACGTCTTCCAAAATGAATCAGCAATTCAATTCTTATATCACAAAAAATTGATGTACTATATTACTATACTAAACGAATTATGAAAAGGAGGAACTAGAAAAACACCATTCATTAATCGAAAAAAAAAAAAGGTTAAAAAAAAAAAAAAAAAAAAAAAATTTAATGAACATAAAAAAATATTTGTGTATGTATATATATATATATATATATACATATTCCACTAGCCACGAGTTTGGTTAAATCCATTCAGATAAACTGTGATCCTTATTATCGTATTCTTCGGAAAGAAGAGCTCTATCATCAACATCTTCTTCTTCTTCTTCTTCTTCTTCTTCTTCTTCTTCTTCTTCTTCTTCTTCTTCTTCTTCTTCTTCTTCTTCTT
>JASTUB010000125.1:0-35345 GCA_031124825.1 Saccharomycopsis vini
AAAACAAAAAAAAAAAAAAAAAAAAAAAAAAAAAAAGGCGAGATTATCTGTTAGCAGTTTTTTTTTTTTTTTATTTTTATTTTACTTTTTTTTTTTTTTTTTTTTTTTTTTTAATTTATTTTTACTTTTACTTTTTATTATCATCATCATTTTTTCATCAATACTCATTAAATCAAAATACCTTCCATCATCTTTGGCCTTCAAGACATAAAATGTCGACAAATAATCAATCAAATGATAATATAGACCCAAATGATCTTCAAAATAGACATTTGGCTCCTCAAAAAAGAGGTCCTTGGTCTCAAGAAGAAGATCGAAAATTGATGCAATTGATCTCAACTTATGGTCCAACAAATTGGGTAAGAATAGCAGGTGCTTTAGAATCAAGGTCTGCAAAACAATGTAGAGAACGTTATCATCAAAATTTAAAACCTTCATTAAATAGATCCCCAATAACTCCAGAAGAAGGTAAATTAATAGAAGATTTAGTTAAAAAACATGGCAAACGTTGGGCAGAAATCGCTAGACATTTAAATGGTCGTTCAGATAATGCAATCAAAAATTGGTGGAATGGTGGTGCTAATAGAAGAAGAAGAGCAAGTGCTCAAGCTTCTTCGCAACAAGAGCAATATTTACATAATTTGGCAAAATCTCAAGACATTTTGAACCATCATCATCAACAGCAACAAGTACTACAACATCCTCCTTCATTAAATTCATCTCAACTACCTCAATTGCCATCACAAGCTTCTCAACAAAGACAACAAACAGTGCCTTATCCCCCTCATCCTCCTCCTCAACAGCAACATTTCCAATCATTAGACCCTCATTCTTATCAAATGAACATTCATAGTCTACCTCCTCATCCTCAGCAACAACAAATCCCAGCAAATAGTACTCCTATGGATTCTGAGCCATCATATTTTAATGATCACTACCCAAATAACAACAATAATAATAACAGTTTGCAATCACCAGCAACATTATCTTATAATAATAATTCTCAACCACCTCAAAGACCTCAATATAATTTACCAAGTTTATCGTCTTCAAGTTTTTATACTGCAAATGTCAATTTTGAAGAACAAGATTTTAAAAGAAGAATCCTTGATAGAAGACATTCGGCAGCTACCATTCTTACAAATGGATATATTTCTCCTTCTCAAAACTCGTTGACTAATTCGAGAAACAGTTCAATATCTTTTGATACTTTCTCAAGTAATGATTCTTTAGCTTCAAATAATGCCTCAAGAAGATCATCATTAATCGATGCAAATAGTCTGAATTTTGATTCTTATAACCCTCGAAAGCGACACTCAATATATTCAGTCTATACTAATAATTCCCCTTCAAATACAAAAGAACCTTTGCCTCCATTCCAGCTCAACAACAATAACTCCCAAACTCAAATACTACAACCTCAACCTCCTCTTAATTTACCTCCATTAAGTCATGCTACTGGGCCTTCTAATACTACCACCCCAAGTACCACTAATACAGATTCAATTTTCAAACCAGGTTTCTCATTAACTTCGGCCAATAAATCATCATTTGAAAACTTGAAATTTGCCAGTGGTGCATCAAATAATGTCAGCTTTCAAAAAGATATGGTGAATTCAGGAAGTATATTCAAATCAAATTTCCTGTTTAATGAAAAAGCTAATTCTATAGGTAAAACCACCCCTACTCTGGGGTTATCAAGTTTTAATAATTCAATTTCGTCAGTTGATAAAATAAACCATCATCATCATCATCCTTTACACAATGACAAAACTAATGATGATGACGATGATAATAGTAGTGGTTCGACACCGACAAAGGAAAACATCAATGGAAGCAGCATCAAATCAATTATTTCTCCTTCTCCTTCAAAAACTAAGTTGCCATCAATAATCAACAATGATGATATCAAAAACGATAACTTTGAAGACCATAAAAATAATAACAAAAACAATAATAATAGTCCAGGTGATAAATCTCTTTCCAAAATCAAGATATCCAATTTATTAAGTTGACCTTTTGTTGTTTGTATACGATAGGTATTCATTAATTGCATTTTCTTTTTTTCTTTCTTCTCTCTGTCTATCTTTCTCTCCCATCTGTTTACTGAAAAAGAACTTTTTCTTTTTTGACCATTTTTGCATTGCCTTTCTCTCCTCCCCATATATATACGTTATATGTATGCATACATTAATAATCCCAATAATTTTTTTTTTTTTTTTTTTTTTCTCTTCTCCTTTTCTTTTCAATTTTTCTCCTTTTTAATTTTCGCTACCTTCCAACTCTATTTTTCATTGAGTATTATTATTCTTTTTCTCCCATTTTAAACCTTTATCTTGTTATATCTTCACCCATGGTTATGATTATTATTGTTTTTTTTTTCATGTGTATGCTTTAATTTGTTATCGTTCTATTTTTTGTTTGTTATTTTTTTCTGGACGGCGTCCAAAGTTGGAAATTTTGGATCAAATATATATTTATATATATATATATATATATATATTAATATTACTACTTCTTTTGTTTTGGTGAAATTTAGTGTAAAACTTGTCAGATATGATAGTGAAAAGTTCACGCAGGGTGTGATATTAGAGGAAATATATGCTCCAGCTTGTTGTCAAAATTCAAAAAATTGGTGTTATTTTATCTACTGGAAATATTTTTACAAAAAATTCATAAAACAACAGAGTTTTGTTGAAAAAAAAAAAAAAAAATCGAACTTGAAAATTGAAAATCGAAACAACACATACAAAATACAAAAAGATGGAGCTAATGATGATCATTTACGTCTGATCTTTGACAAAAGAAAAAGAATCAAATGGAGAAAAAAATGCTGCTGCTAAATAGTAAATAACATTTTCAATCACCATATCATAATTCACATTGAACTTATCATATGTGTTGAAAATTTACTTATGCAAGAAGTTTGGGGTAGGATTTTTCATTAAGATACAAATCACTAGTGTCATTAATAAGGCCCTTTCAATGATATTTTTTTTTTCTCCAGCTGTTGTCAAATTCAGTGAGATTGAATATTATTGTATAATTTTATATTTTGAAGGCGAAATGCGTAAAAGAGCTTGAGATTAATTTAATAAACTTAACGATTTTCCAAATTTTTTTATGAAAACACTATTTATTCAATAGTTGCCTTAGCGAAGCAATATGTACCATTACCACCAAAAACCACCCTAGACTTATTTTCTCATAACGTAACCATAAAAGAAATTTGTAATGACCTGATGCGCTATTTAAAGAGCCATGGATAGCTAACATCTTTTTAACATATTTAAACACACTGGTAGCTTTCTTGTCAAGACAGAAAATCCTTCAGTGGCAGTGATTAGTGATAATAATAATTGTAAAAATAACAAAAAACCTTTTTAAAAGTCTTTTTTTGGAGATAACAAAAGTGGGAAATACCCAGTGTAAGATGAATTTCTCAAATAAGGAAGATCATCTAATTCTAGACTAGTTTTTGAGTAGGTCAGATAAATGGCCAAATTTGAAATCTCATTAAAGGGTCCAAAATTTTGGAAAAATGTATTGTCAGATACTCGAAGAGCCAAATGTCGTAAGCTTTTAAGCTTATTAAAATCAATGATTTTATAGAAATAGTAATTATTACTAGATAAGTCTAATTGAATTAGATTATTTAATGATTTCAAATCGTTTGGAATCCATGAAATTCGATTATAACTCAAATCAAGTCTCGATAACTTGTTTTGTAATTCCCCATTATTTTCAACTTGATTGTCGGAATTTAGTTTTAAATCTTGCAGACTTTTTAAGCCACTGATTTCTTGGATATAATTTCCAATCAAATTCATATTTTGCAAATTTTTTAAATGATCAAAGTTTCCAATCTTATCGATCAGATTGTAACTCACATTTAGCTCTCGTAAACTCGTTAAACGTTGCCAACTCTCAAATTTCACTATTTCATTATGGTTCAAATTCAACTTTTCCAAATTGCTTAAACTATCAAAATTTTCTATTTTTTTGATTTTATTATGGCTCAAATTCAAATCTTGTAAGTTCTTTAAGCTACCAAGATTTTCAATCTTGATGATTCTATTATTACATAAATTCAATTCCCGTAAACTTTGTAAGCAGTTATTGTTACCAATTTTCACAATTTCATTATGACTCAAATCTAACTCTTTCAAACAAGGTAAGTTCTTTAGATTTTCAAATACCTGAATTTGATTATTGTTCAACTTCAATTCTCTCAAACTTGGTAACTCATCGAAGTTTTGAATTTTAAAAATTTTATTATAACTCAAATTTAGGATTCTCAACTTCGAGAAACAAACCACATTTTGAATTTTCTTTATGCAATTATTCTGGAAGCTCAATTTCCTCAATTGTGTGAAATTTTTGAGATAGTCACGTATTTCTTGAACTTCACTGCTTACCAAACAAAGTGTCTCAAGATTTTTCAAGCAATCAATTTGTTTTTTTTTAAACAGAAATGGGTATTTGTTTAATTTTAGATGTTTCAAGGTATTTGCTAAATTGTAAATTCTTGAATATGAGTCTTGGAGTGTAGTACAATATATACTCAAGGACTCTAATTTAGAAAAAGTTCCCCAATCATCGAAAATCACTGTATTTAAAATCACTGTATTTAAATTTGCAAAATTAAAATCCAAATTTTTTAAACTTGAAATATTTATTTCTAGATTATTGTTTGATACATAATGCAGATCTGTAAAAATGGCTAAACTCTGCAAACTTGGAAAGTTTTGTTCAGTTAAATTTTCAGTCTTTTGATTTACTCTGCCAATCATTATTATTTTTAAAATTTTTAGTTTAGGACATCTTTTAAACATATCACAATCAATAATAGATATACTCAAACTATAGATGAAAGTATTCAACTGTGGAAAAAGAGCATTACTTGATTTGAAACCATCAAAGGTCAACACTTTGTCCCTTTCACTTTCTAGTCTCAAATACCTAAGGTTTTCGGTATTGTAGCTAAAATTTCCAGAAAATTTTTTGATTTCTAACCCAGAAAGCTTCACATCTTTCAATATATAGGGAGCTTGGACACAGAATGATTCCAAATTGGGTAGTGAATTAACAAATTGCTGCAAAATGTGCTTTTGTGTTTAGGAAATTTCACGGCTGCCATCACTAGACTTTTGATGTAGTTTTCAATCCCGCTTTTTGAAAGTTTTGAAAGATCTTGAATACGTATTGCTAGAAAATTTTCTATGTCATCTGGAAAACTGGAATATTGGGTGCGAATTCCAATTTGTAGTGAAAATCCATCATTTTTAAACTTTGTATGAAACATTTCACTTCTAGTGGGCCACTTATCCTCAATGAAATCATAAACAAAAAAGATCCTGCTGAATAATTGAGGAACAACTATTTCTTTTTTGAACACATTGAGTTCATATATGTAAATAAGTGTTTTTTTATTAGTAACAGACAAGATTTTAGAAACCAATTCACTTTGTAATGAAGTAAACCCAGCCATTGTAAATACTGATATCCCTAACTTAGAAATTATCGTCTGCCTATTATATATGGTTCAAAGGAGTTCACTTCATTTTTATAGTAAATCAAGAATAAATTGAAAGCAATATACCATATTCAAGGAAATATAAATGCTACCTAAAGAAATTTGCATTTGAATCTGTATTCTTACATGAAATCCATGATGACAAAACAGGATGTTTTAAGGATTCAGTTGCGCAACATACCATTATCAAGGAAGCTTCAACTGTTGTTTTAGGTGTATTAATTTATATAACCAGAATTACTTTCTTTTTACTGTGTTTATTAAAATCCTATATGTGTGCTTAATCTGAATTATTAAATGAATGGATATGGTATATTATTATCACTGACAGTTGAAAAATTCTCGTATTTTCAAGTATAAAATCCTTGTTATTTATTGTTGGTAGAAAAAAAAAATAAAAAAATCTACCAATTTGAAAAACTATACGTCAACAGAACGTTATGCCCCTCCTTGTATTTATATGTATGAAATTAAATTATGAGTCTATTTATAATGCTAAAAATTTTGAAAAAAAGAAACTACTAATGCCCACAAAGAGCTTGACCTATAACTTGCACTTCAAAAGACCTTCACCATATATCTTCAAGCTTGTACTTTTCTTCTCTTTGAACAACACAAAACAGGAAAATATCCATTATAAGTAGAGTTTCTCAAATTGGGAAGATCTCCCAATTCTAGAGTTTGTGCTTCATTATATATTAATTTCAAGTCTCTGATACTACTGAATGGTCCAAAATTTTGAAAAATTGCATTGTCTTTGACTTGAAGCTTCAAATATTGTAACTTCTTGAGTTCATTAAAATCAATGACTTTTTCGATGTAATAACCACTCGATACATCTAACACTCTAATGTTTTTGAGCAGATTAATGTCTTTTGAAACTTCACTGATCCTATTGCTACTAACATCAAGTTTTAATAAACTGTCCTCCAATGGACCCAAGTTCTCAATTTTTTTGATTATATTAGAACTCAATTGTAAACTTTGTAAAACTTTCAAGTTATTCAAATTTTCAATCTTTTTGATTTTATTAAAGCTCAAATTTAATTTTTGTAAACTTTTTAAATAGTTCAAATTTGTGATTTTTTCGATTTGATTAAAAGCCAAATTCAATTCTTGTAATTTTGTTAAACTTCTCAAACCAACAATTCTTTCTATTTGATTACAGCTCAAATCTAACTCTCTCAAACTTTTTAAGGAACTTAAATTCTCTATTTTTTTGATTCGATTACCTTTCAAATTTAATTCTAGTAAATTCGGTAAGCAATTTAAGTTATTAATCCTATAGATTTGATTACCACTCAAATTCAACTGTTCCAAATTTAAAACCCCATTTAGGTTTTTAATCTGTTTGATTCCATTACCACTCAAATCGAGAACCTTGAGCTTTGTTAAAAAATCCATATTTTCAATCTTAATTATGTTATTATTCTTTAAACTCAATATTTTTAGATTTCTAAAAGTATTGAAGTAACTTTGTATTTGTTGAGCTTCACTATTTTCCAGATTAAGACTTTGAAGGGGTTTCATACATTCGATTTCTTTTTTCTCGAATAAAAATGAATTTTCTTCTATATTTAGATGCTTTGAGGGGTTTAAGAATTCATACGTTTTCAAATTTGGACATTGTTGTTCATCACAACATATTCTCATTGACTCTAGATTACGAAGCAGCGAAAAATGAACATTATAGAGATCATGTCTGAAATCACAATTGATCTTTTTCAACCCTGAAATATCAATTTTCAAATCATATCTAGGCCATTTGAGTTGTGTTATCGTTTTTGCAGCTATTTTCAAAGTTTTTAAATTTGGAAAATTCTCCTCATTCAAATTCTCAATTTTCAGATAGAAATCACCAATATTTATTGTTAAATTTTCAAGTTTAGGGCATCTTTTGAATAGATCACAGTCAACAATAGATGTTGTCAAACTGTAGATGAAAGTGGTCAACTCTGGAAAATAAACATTATCCAAATTAAATTCCAGACCTGTATGTGCATTTTTTAGTTCTAAATGCCTGAGATATACAGTATTGAACTCAAAATTCCCTGAAAAATGGGAAATTTCTAAGCGAAAAAGTTTGGTATCTTTTAACGAATACCAGTCATCAGAGTAAAGCGAATTCAAATTAAATAAAGACTTGATAAACCCTTCCAAAATGCTCTTTTGTGACCTAAGATACCAACTAAGTTCCAACTTTACACTTTTGATATATTTTTTAATTCCGAATCTTTCGAATTTTGGAAAATCTTTAGTCAGGATAATTGCATAGTATTCAATATTTTCTTGTCTCTTCTTGTTGTCTGTATGATCTGGTATCCCGATTTCAATTGAACAACCATTGTTTCGGTAAGTGGCTTTGGAAATGCCATCGTGAGCTATGTCACCAACAAAATATATCGCACTGAATAATTGAGAAATCACTATCTCCGTCCTAAAAATATTGAGATCATATATGTTGAGTATTGTTTTTTTGTCCATAAAGGACAATATTTCGGAAACCAACTCCAATGGAATAGATATAAACCCTGACATTTGTGTGTGTGTGTGTGTGTGTGTGTGTGTGTGTGTGTGTTTTTTCTGATTCAATTAGAAATCTTTAATCATTGTTTATTTTGATGAGTTGACACTATTTTTTATAATAAACAATTCGTAGAAAAGCAATATACCATAGCAAAGAAAGCGATGCTCTTTATTATTAAAAAATGAAAAAAAAAAAAAAAAAAAAAAAGAGGTCATATTTAACTAAATATTGTATTGTTTTTTTGTCAAGATCCTCCCCCACATCATTGCCCCCAGATGGAACCCCAGATGGAAAAACTTCCCACCAATTGGGAGCAAACTGAGGTAGAAGTGGAATTGCTTATTTGTGTGGGGTTATGTACCCCCATTTAGTTTTACTGGCAATTCGAGGCGACTCCAAAATTGAAGAAGAAAAAAAAAAAAAAAAACAACAAAAACACGTAAAATTGACAACCATCTTTGATCTGAAATGAAATCAAACATAAATCGTATGTTAGATATCACTCGTTTTATTTTAAGCCTATAATCCTACAATCACTTTTGATTTTTATTTGGTCAGCTCTGTTTTTTTGCTTTCTGAACACGATAAATCAGGATAATTTCCATTATAAGCGGCGTTTCTCAAATGGACAAGATGCCGTAATTCTGATCTAGACTGAAAATCAGATGTTAGTTTTAGGTCTTTTATCATATTAAATGGTCCAAAATTGTGGAAAAATGCCTTATTTACCAGCCCAAGATTTAAACTCTGTAAACTGTTTAGCCCATTTAAATCATAAATCTTCTTGACATGATTATTAGCCATATTTAAATATTTTAGGTGCTTAAACAAGCTAATATAAGTTGGGAATTTGACGATTTCATTATGACTAGCATCTAGCTTCAACAACTTGTTTTCTGGTAAATACAAATTCTCAATTACTTCAATCTGAACATAAGAACTCAGTCCTAATTCTTTCACACCTATAACACTATCAATAATTTCAATTTTATTGTGGCTCAAATTCAATTGCTGTAAATTTTTCGAATCGTATAAATACCAGAGGTATTTCATTTTATTATGACTTATGTCTAGCTCCTCCAATGTTTTTAAATTATAGATATACCAGGCATATTTGATTTCATTGAAACTCAAGTTCAACTTTCGCAAATTTTTCAAGTAACTCATATCCCTCACATTTTGAATTTTATTGGATCCCAAATCTAATTCTTGTAAATTTGATAAGCCAATCAAGCCTTCAATTTTATTCATTCTATTATGACTCAAGTTCAACTGCTGTAAATTTGATAAGAGAGAAAAGAATCCAATTTTATATATAGGTGTTTCAATGATTTTGGGAAAATTTCCATATTCAATACTGGACTCATAATATCACAAAAAATTCTCATTGACTCTAGTTCATACATCTTCCTTGACTTCTCGACAAAATTAATTTTACAAGGAGCATCTCCAAAACTAAAATTAATGATTTTTAAACTTGGGACATCTACTTCCAAGCTATGGCAATCTTCGTCGTCATATGTTAAACCTTTTGCTATAATCTTCAAACTGTGTAAGGTTGGAAAATTCTTCTCGTTTATGTTTTTAATTTCCAGATATTGTAAACCTAAATCTATTGTAAGATTGCATAACTTTGGGCATCTTTGGAATATATCACAATCAACAATATCTGTAGTCAAATTACATCTAACAGTATTCAATTGAGGAAAATTCGTCAGGTTGAAATCATCAAAGTTTCGCTCCCGTAACTCTAATTCGCTTAGTTTCAAATATTTAAGACTCTCAGTATTGAAATGAAAATTTCCAGAAAACCTATGAAGCTTCAATTCAGAAATCTTTACATCTATTAATGAGACGGCATCACGAGTACAGAATGATTTTAAATGAGATAATGAATTAACAAACTTTTCCACAATGTTTCGGTCTTCATAATCAAATCGATTTCCCTAGAAAACAAATTCTCTTGTAATATGATACTTTTGATGTATTTTCCAATCCTCATTTGGGGAATTTTGTGACATTCTTGAATCGGTATAGATAGATAATTCTAAATCTTTAATATACCAGCAGTATTTGGACTCAAGCACAAAGATTTTGAGTAAAACCCCCTCATTTTGGTAAGTTGTGCTTGAGGCCATGTAATCTTCATACTTGCTTATAATATATATGTTTCTGAATAATTCAGCAGTAGCTATTTCAGTCTCAAAAATTTTCAGTGTATATATGTCAAATACTGTTTTTCTATCTAACTTGGAAAGTATTCCGGAAATTAGTTCCAATGGTAGTGATTTAAGCCCAACCATTTTTAATTATGATCAGAGTTGGTCAAGAATTTTAGTTTCTTCAGTTCTTATTATTATAAATCACAATATACTAAAAAGCAATATACCATCACAGAGGAAGCTCACCTTTTGCATCAAACCAAATCCGGATACTTTTATTTCTATGATGCATTAATAAATTTTTTGTATTTTTTCATAGTTTTTATTTTTGCTTTTCCTTTTTATTAAAGTATTAGTTATGTAGCAGTGATAAAAAACCATATTATTGATTTTAGGGCTGATGAAATTAAAAAACGGTCACACATCCTTCACAAGAGAGACTCCGATTATTTCGATATTTGGAGCTGAAAAAACAAAAATTATCAACTGCAAATATACATACTTAAAACAATATTTTTACTAATATTCTTTAATGCCCACTTTCATGTAGGCTGTAACTTGTAACTTGAAATTTATAAGCCTGCTATTTCAAGTTGATCGTCTCTTTTTTTTTTTTTTTTTTTTTTTTTTTTTCAAGCACACCATCTTGAACTTTAAGATTCAAGTGCTGTAAATTATTGAGTCTATTAAGACCAACAGCTTTACTCATGTGACAATCACCAGATACAATTGTCTTTAATTAGATTATAATTAAAATTCAGTTTTCATAAACTTATTAAAGATTCATTTTTTTTTCCATTTTTTGAATCCGAGTACAACTCAAACCGTAAACTTTGAAGTGTCTCAAATTTTCGATATTTACAATATCATTAAAAATCAATTTTAGAGCAGCTATAGACCAGTCATGTTTTCCATTTTTATATTTCGATCATGACTTGACTCAAGCACTCTTGACTTCGATAACTAAATGATAATAATCTTTGTTATACTATTGTCTCGAAAACACAAGCGTTTAGTGGTAATATAAAACATTATCCCATTTGTTTTTGTGTAAGCAAAAATGAATTTTTTTGTATATCAAAGACCTTTAATGTTGATGTTGAAATTTCCATTACTATTGTTGATTTGTAGATTATAAAGTCTTAAATTTTCTTCGTTAGAATTAAAAAGGGTTCTATATCGACTACCGTGAAACTTGAATCCAATTTTTGTGACAAAATAAACTCTACTGAATAAATGAGAAATCACTATTTTTTTTGTCCAATATTTACAAGATTTTTGATACCCAGTACCCTGGTAGCGTTGTGATCCCAATCATTTAGCTATGATTGATGGATGTTATTATATATTTGAATGAGCCCTGAGTTTCACTAATATTTTATAAATGATAAACAAAAATTTCTAAGAAATGTTAATTCTGTAGTCTTTTTTTTGTGAGATAGTGCTCATTCTTTTGTAACTCCAAGAAAATTTAAAAGAGTTTTTTTTTACTTTCTGTAACCTGTTTTGCTTACTATAGAAGTACATCTAACGGACACAAAAAGAAAAACAGAAACAGAAAATTTTTCCTGTTAAATGTTCGCATAACAACAAAAACAAAGAGCATCTATAATATGCTTCCTTGTTTTCAGTGATGATTGGATAATATTTAAGTAAGTTTTGAATGATTTCAAAACTAATAATTGTGTCTTCTACTGATTGAATTTTCAAACTCTTTATACGTAGTTCGATTTGCAACCAAATTTAGGAAAAAATAATTTTCAGCGCAGGAGTTGCCTTTGGTTTTGAGTGATGGCGGAGATTGTTTGATAATTCACAATTTGTAAACAATCAGAAATACAAACAATATACAAAAAGAAATAGAGGAAGAGCAAAATTAAGGATTGCTAAGATATATATATAACATAACAAATGAAAAAGTGATAAAAGTGATGACAACGGCAAAAATAGCATTATCATCAAAATCAAAATCTAATGCTGATCTTCTGCTAACCCAAACTGAGAAGTTGTTAGATACTGTGAGGTTGGAGGAGAAATTATCAAAACTTGATCTTGAGAATTTGATATTAGATTATGAAAAGACTAAAAAACAAAAGAGGCCATCAATATTCTCTTCATCTTCATCTTCACCTGCTTCCACTGCTACTACTATTACTACTAAAACTGCTATCAAAAATGAAAACATTAATGATACAGATACAAGTGATGATACAGAGATCAAAATTTTAAGAGATACTGAACAGTTCAAAGGGATTTTTGGCGAAGATCATCAACCCAAAAGAAAACCCAAATCCGACAAAAGTTACAAAGATCATAATAATAATCACGGAGGAAAAAAATTAACATCATCATCTGTTTTTTTCGCTTCACCCAATTTATCAAAAAATAATCACAGTAATAAAAACATTCAATCTTTGTTGAATCAAGGACAAAGAAAACGAAGGCATTCAATTACTGATAATGATGATGATCATAATAATAATAATAATAATGTGTTTCTTAATAATAATGATTCTGTGCTGTCATTTTCTAGTAGTAGAAATGCCACTAGCACTCTTGATAAAATCGAAGATTTTAAAAAAAATAGTATGGAGAATGAGATTTTAGATGTTTCAAAAACTGAAAGATTATTGAATTTATATAATCTTCCTAAACCATTAGTCACTTCTTCAATTGACAATAATAATGATGACTATGATGATGATCAAAGCCCTGGTGAAAAAGTTAGTTCGATAATTGTATCCGATGAGAATCCTGAAGAAATTAATATATACAAGAATAATGGGATTACATTTCAAAAGAAAGGGGCTTCATTTTTTGAAGATGACATTGGTCAAAAAGATTCCACAATTTATAGTGAGGCAAAGGATAAAGTTGCCCAAATTCAAAGAATAAAAGAAAATGAGGATAAGAAGAAACTTGAAGAATCACAGAATGTTAAACCCAAAATTGATAATTCATTTGAATATTTGAATGAAAAATTGAATAAAGAAAAAGAAGAATTGAAAAATTTTCAATTGAAATTGGATAATGAGCGGGGGTTTTTTAAAAAACAAAAATCAAAAGAATTGGAAGCTTTAAATAAAAAAAAAAATCAATTAAGAATTGATCAAGAAACTTTTAATAATGAAAGAAAAAAATTTGAGATTGAAAAAACCCAATTTGAAAATGATTTGTTAGAGTTTGAAAGAAAAAAACAAGAATTGGAAAAACAAAAATTACAAATAGAAGAACAAAAAAATGTTGAATTAAAAGAAGATTATCAATCATTTTATACCGCCAATGATATTACTTTACCATTAACTAAAAAACGTCATCATCATCATCATCATCATCATCACTCTTCAAAGAATAACCATGAATATTTGGAAACTTTGGAAACTTGTATCAATACTTTGATCAAACAAAATTATTTGAATAAATATAAGCTCAAAGAGTTTCATCAAAAATTGGAAAATTCAAATTATATCAATTCATATCTTAATTATAAGATTAAAGAGATGGAAACAGAATCTTTACTTGATTGGATAATGGCAAAAGACAAAAACAAAAATTCTTTTTCTAATTCTTCTTCTCCTTTTATAGAAAAAAACAATCAATCTTCATTATCAGAGATATCAAAAATTTTTATCAACAAATCAATATCAACCATGAATTATCATGATAATGATAATAATAATAATAATAATAATAATGATTATAAATTTTCATTTACAAAATTAACACCATTGAAAAAATTTAAAGTTATTATTTGGTTTGTACTATTCAATATCAGATTAAAAAATGTTGGTAAATTGAAATCGAAAAAACGTCAAAAGTTGGCACAAATTTTGGCTAAGGAAAAGTTATTCTCATAAAGTGTTTTATGTTATTTTATATTATATGTTTTGTTTAATCATTGGTCCAGTCAAATTGGATCATTCATTGTATACTAGATCTCGTTTTGTATTTTCTTTTCTTTTTTTTTTTTTTTTTTTTTTACAAAGTATTATAATAATAATGAAAAATAATAGAATTAAAAAATGACTTTACCCAATATCATATATTATATATAATACCAACTTGCAAGAAATAAAACGTAGTGAAATGAAATAGAGAATAGAGAAGTAAATAATTAAAAGAAAAAGAAAAAAAATAATGATGATAAAAAAAAAAAAAAAAAACACCAAAAAAAAAACACCAAAAAATCAAGTATCAAAACTCAAAATGTAAATCTGGAATCTTTTGGTTAATTAGTTTGACATTACAATCAGATAGAATAGTTGGTTGTTTTTTAATTAAATCATCACTATCTAAATCTTGCAAATTAAGGTCATCTTCGTCATCGAGTTCTTCATCAGGAATTTCTAAATCTATTTCAGGAATGTTATCGAGATTATGATGGAATTTTTCTTCCAATTCATTTTCGAATGAGCTATAATCTGTTGTTGTAGTTGATAATTGTTTTTTTTCAGGAATTGGGTTTTTTGTG
The DNA here is from genome assembly GCA_031124825.1 of Saccharomycopsis vini. Classification (NCBI taxonomy): domain Eukaryota; kingdom Fungi; phylum Ascomycota; class Saccharomycetes; order Ascoideales; family Saccharomycopsidaceae; genus Saccharomycopsis; species Saccharomycopsis vini. The sequence continues at coordinate 14,697 of JASTUB010000125.1, forward strand.
GTGAAAAATTTGATATCTGCTTCACTTAGTGGTACGACATTATCTGGAATATAAGCCAAAGGTTGGGGCTTTTCAGGAACATATTCTAATTCATGTTCGAGTCCAACATTATTATTAATTGTTGAAAGGTTTACTAATTTCAATCTTTTATTTGATTCTATATTGGCTTGTTGTTGTTGTTTACTTTTGACTTTTCTTCTTCTAAGTGGAGATGTTGCTTTAGTTACTTTTGATGTATTATTATTTGTTATAACTGTTGAATGATTATCTTTTTGGACTTGGATTTTCTTTTTCAAATCATTATCATCTAATAATAAACTATTGGTTCTTTTCAAAGTCTTCTTTCCTCCTTTTTTAGGAATCATTCCTATTTGTTGTTGTTGTTGTTGTTTTTGTATTTGTATTGTTTTGCCTCCCAAAGGAATTCTGTTATTACTGTTGTTGTTGTTATTGATTGATGAAACATCTTTTAGTTGGAAATTAGGCTTGCTTTTCTTTCTTTGATGGACGATATTTTCATCTTGATGATGTTTATTATTGGATTGTTTTGCTTTAAGGGCAGCATTTTCAATTTCCGATGCGTTTTCTTTGTTGATGAACTGGAAATTGGACATGATATAGGGATATTATAATTATTAAAAGTTTTGGTAGAAGGGCGGTAAGATATGAAATGAATGGATTTGATATTAACAACTAGTTGAATTAGAAATGGCAGATGGTATTATAATATAATAGAATTAATTGATTTTTAAGATGAACTGAAAAAAAAAAAATAAAAAAAAAAAAAAAAAAAGGGAGTAGGTTATTATGTTAGACGGATTTGGTGACCACAAAGAAAACACACGCGCACTCAAAGCTTTTGGTGTAGACAAAGAAGGGGGAAGGGGAAATTAATAGGGGAATGAAAAAAAAAAATAAAAAAAAAAAAAAAAGTGTGTGGGAGGAAATGGAGGGGATGAAGAATTTTGAGCAATCAATAATATGATATTTTTAATATATGATTGATAGCTCAATTTAATGATTAGTTGTTTATTTTTGTTGATAGTTTTAAAATTTAAAAAAGAGCAGTGATTTTTTTTTTTTTTTTTTTGATTTTTTTTTCCAATTTTTTTTTGTGTTTTTTTTTTTTTTTTTTTTTTTTTTTGTATTTTTCTGAAACTGGGGGTGTTAAACTGTTATTTTTTCTTTTTTTTCTTTGTTTTTTTTTGACATTTTGGGGGTGGTGTTAGAAGCGTTGCTTGTTGCTGTTGCTCTTCTCATTTCCTAATTCAGCAAAAGGTAAACAAAGCAATGATTATATCATAGATTACATAATAGTGATGGCCTATAATAACAAGAACATGTCATATTGAAACTACACTGTATATTTTGCACAATGTAATACAACAGTCAGTCAGCCTAAAAGCTAACTATATATCTTTGATAGTGAAAAAAAAAAAAAAAATTCATTTGATGTGCTTTCCAAGCATTTTTGTGTCAAAATATCTATCAGTACAATATCTAATTCCCCCATTACCTTTCTCCTTTGTAACAGCTATAGAATAGTAAAAAATATCCAAATATAAAATAAGAATCCGTTTAAATTGTAATAGTTCGTTCAAAACAAATTTATCACAGTTAATAAAAAAAAAAAAAAATTAATCGACTTCATGATTCTGTACACCTACAAAACTAATAAGAAAACCTCAAATCAAATGAAGAAAAGAATAGAATGGGTCTTTCTATGTTGTGTGTTCATTGTACACAAAAACAAAGTCCATTTTTCTAATAAATAAGTTAGTAAAATACAATACTCTCGTCAATAATAATAATTCCATACCCTGTAATTTGTTTTCGAGAGGTCCCATTTTCCTCGTTGCAGGGCCGATTAAGAAGCGACGGCAGCAGCAGCAGCAGTCAATATTTTTATTGATTGCACCCTAGTGAATATGGATTAAGTTTAAATATATAGTCCAATTTATATTTTTATTATACAATTAGCCATATTGATGGTAAGTGATATTTTTTTTTTTTTTTTTTTTTTTTCTTTCACCTCGGAGACAAGAGAAGAGAATTCTTCAATTGTCGTATTGCTAATATACTCTTCCATGTCTTCGAGGATTCCACCTCGTTTATGTATAAGTCTAAAAATGGAAGAAATGAAATTTGATTTTTAAAGAGTTGAGCTTTTGGAATGAAAAAACAATTTATTTTGAATAAACAAATAAATAATATCTTAGTTTTATTTTTATTCATTTTTATTTTTATTTTTATTTTTATTTTTTTTTCGTTTTTAACATGTTGAAACTTTATAGGTTTTAGACCGAAGAATCTTTTTGCCATAACCCAAGAATAACACTGAGAAAAAAAAAAAAAAAAAAAGAAGATTCAAACCATCCACTGATGTATTATCTCTATGTTTGTGTGTCACATAAAATAAATCATTTCCTTTCAAAAGAAAATATCAACAAGGGGAAAGATGAGGGACCAAAGACACGGCTTGATGGGTGGCTCCATTTCAATATCTTCTTTTTCCTCCGTTAACAACGATATTAACGATCAATCAAAATACGCATGTCAAATCAATTAATTAATTAATTGACTGATTACGATTCGGAGGTGGAGATGGATATATTTGTATATAATCGTATCATAACTCATCTAACCTCATCTCATCTAATCATCAATTGAATATCAGATCATTTCAGTTTCAAAATTTTGCTCTACTTTTTGACAATCTTCTTTTTTTTTTTTTTTTTACATGTTAGAAGAGAATTTATTTACCTTGCTTGCCCCTTTGATTGATTTTACAATAAACGGCTATTTAACTTATCTTTTAGAAATACAGTAATAATACTTATATGAATAAAATCCATCAATTAATTAAAGTTAAATTAATTATCTGTCAATATATATATATACATGTAACATTATTAATTGAAAAAGAAAGAGTTAAAATATAAAAGAAAATAGAAAAAGTTCCGTAGTTTTTTAAAGCCTATTATTTCAACCCGTTATACCTAGGATGATACCATATTTAGAAATATGCGATCGATGCCGTTTGTTTTTTCGTTAAAAACTAAAAACAATGTTAATCAGGTATTGACTCACTTGTCTACACACACACACACATCATATATCAAAAAAAAAAAATGTCAAAAAAATGATAACCATGCATGTAAATATATCTTTATTCAGTTGAATAAAAGATTTGATCTTTAGATGGGGGAAAAAAAAAAAAAGAAAAAAAAAAAAAAATGCATACAAAATAAGGTACCCACAAAGATAATAAATTTATAGTGTTTGTGCAATAGTTACAATATGTCAAATTTCTAAAAACAAAAAGTCATTTGAACCAATATAGATTTATAAATATATATCATTCCTTTATTACAAAAAAAAAAAAAAAAAACCATAATTGATAATAAATAAATTATAAACACATTACCCTAAAATTTTGAGGGAGAAAACAAATAAAATGAAATAAAACAAAACAAAATAAAATCTGTATCAAAACAAATTATAAAGGTAAAATAAAAAAAAAAAAAAAAAAAAGATAAGACAGTAGTAGTGTAAAGTATGTATAGTAGTCTCAACAGGTTACTCTTTTTTCAAGTCCTTGGTTTTTTTTCATTATTCTTTTTCTTTTTTTTTTTTTTCTTTCTTTAATAGAATAAATATTGACCATCATTTTGAGACACCATACATAAAGCAAAGACAAAACGAAACAAAATCAAAAAAGAAAAATTTCCACAAAATATAACCAATTGGTTAACAATATCAAATAAATATATGAATGAGAAAAAAAAAAAAATTTTAAACCAAATTCTGTTCTTCGAAAAAAAAAAAAAAAAAAAAAAAAAAAACAATGTAGTCTCCTCAATTTAAAACATTTCCAATGAAAAATAATAGTAGTAATAACAAAAAAGAAAAAGTATGAAGTGAAAAGTATTAAATAATGAAAAAAGGGGGGAAAAAATGTTGTTATACAAAAAAAAAAAAAAAAAAAAAAAAAAAGGAAAGTAAATATAAGAAACTTAAGTCACCTTCTAATTTCAATATGTGGTTGGCTGTTGATACAACATGTAATTATCTTGTAAATTATGAGCAGAAAACTCCATTGATTGTGGCTGTTGTCTAAAACTTGTATATTCTGTATCCAAACTAAATTGATTTTCATCTTCAAAATTATTATTCATCACATGCTGTGCTTGTTGTGGCTGTGACTGAAAATATTGAGGAGCAACATTAGAACTATAACTCGAACTATATTCATCGGCCAAAGCCATAAAATCTTCATCATCGTTCATTTGATGTTGAAGTTGTTGATTCTGAGGCACATATTGTTGTGGTGGTGCGAATTGCTGATACATCATTTGAGGAGGTAAAGGAATCTGTTGTTGTGTAGGAGGAGCTCCAAAATATTGTTGTTGAGGAATGAATGGAGGTTGAGTGACCGACTGAAGGCCGTTCATTGGCGATGTATTAGTGGTATTATTATTGTTATTCATTGGGTATTGAGGGGAATAAGAATTATGGTGGAGTTGTTGTTCGTATAAATGATATGCTTTCATATCAATTTGATGCTGTTGAATAGGTTGTTGACTATTATTGATATTACTAGCATTATAGGCATTGTTATTTAAAGTGGCAGAAGCAGAAACTGTAGCAGCAGTAACAGTCTTAAGGTTATTTCTAGCACTATCATTATTTTTATCACAATCACTGTCTGAATCAAGTGGACTAACAGCCTTTACGCCAATAGTGCCATCTTCACTAAAAGCGGCTTCATCTTCGTTACTATTCATATTGTTATCACTATCAGTAAGATTGGCATTGCGACCTTTTTTACGTCTATTATTCGACAGTCTGCGTTGATAACCAGCTGGTAAACCAGGACAATCCCCATTTTCAATATGATTTTCGACCCAATTTTCGTTTGTCTTGAAAACTGATCCACAGATACCACATTTTCCTCCAACATTTGATCTTTCTTGAGATCTTGTGCCTGGAGGATATTTAAAATGTCTTGCTTTTAAATGTGTTTTATAAGTATCACGTCTAGAAAACCCACCATTTGGATGACATTTATGTTCAGCATTTGGATTATAAAATGGACAAGTATAAGCCTTTTGAGTAGCATGTTTTTTGATATGACGGGTCAAATAACCACGGATTCTAAATTCAGCATGACAAAATGGACAAGAATGAACTTTTGCTGCTTTTTTGTTGCTGTTATTACCGCTCAAAGGTGTACCATTATCATTGATGGATGCAGGTGTAGCAGAGCCAGAAGAAACAATTCCATCAATAGAAACCGGAGAGCGCTTGCCACCTAACATTGCCTCGTCTGCTTCAGAAAAATTAGAAATACTAGAAGTTGGAGATTTATGTGTATCAACATCAGATTTCATAGTTTCAGGAGTACTTGCAGAATTACTCAGCAATATTGGGTTTTCTTGTTTAATAAAAAGCATATTGTCAAAATTGTTGTTGACCCCCATATCAGCAATTTGACCAATATCAAAATCATGTAATGAACTATCATCACTTGCAACTGAATTTCTATATTGTTTTTTCAAATTACGATTGATTTCATCTTCATTACTTTCTGATGAGAAAAATTGTAAATTTTGAGCAAATGGGAATTTCTCATGATTATTATGAACATTTTTATAATTGGTAGAAATTGGAGAAAAGTCCGAGGAAGCGCTAGAATAACCAGTTGATTCAGTCAAAAATTCGGCATTGGTGGCAGTGCCGGCGGCAACGTTAGCGCCAACGGAAGGAATAAGATTCCCATTAATATTATTGATTTGTTGATAGAAATTCTTAGAGTTACTATTATTATTGACTTCAAAGTCAGTAAACATGTTATTCAATAAGTTCAAATCAGAAAAGTTAAAATTCACCTGGCCTTGCTCAGATTTGACAGGGATAAAACTAGCGTTAAATGATGAAGAACAAGGAACTACTGAACAAGCTTGTTTTAAATTTTCGTCGACATTAGAAGGGAAAGGAAATAAAGCTTTTCTTATGGCAACTTTTTTAGTGTTAATAATATTGGCATCTTTAGTAATCAATGCTGTAGTTTTAGATTTCTCGAGTTTTGGTGATGTATTGTTACTTTTCTTTTCAGTGTTTGAATTGTATGGTTGGTTAAAGATTGGGTTTAAATTGATAGATTTGATTAAATTCAAAATATTCATAAACACTGAAAAGACAAATGTGTTTTTGATGATGTTCCAGAAGCTGGGCTTCAGCTTATTATAATCATTGGTTGACATTGTCGAAAATTTCAATGCTATTTTCTTAGTTTTTGGGCGAGGATTAACAGTCTTGTTTGTGTGTATGTGGTATTGAGAAATTTATTATAAAAAAAACAAAAATAAGAAATTAATAAGAATAAATAAGATAATGTAAGTCGATGATTTAGAGTTGACAGATATTTTTTTTTTTAAAATAAATAAAAATGAAAATGATATGATTATGGTAATAGAGAGTGAGTGAGAAAGATCTGTTAAAAAAAAAAAAAAAAAAAAAAAAAGTCAATATTATTTTAGTTGAACGGCACAGAATAGGACTATCCCCTGCTTTATTTTTTTTTTTTTTTTTTTTTTTTTTTGCTCTAGTTAGCAAACGGCAATGATATTTTTTTTCGAACGAAAATTATGAATAGAAATGATGAGTAAAAAAAAGAAAAGAAAAAAAAAAACCTCGAAAGTGCAGAGACGGCACTTTCACTTTCAAGAAATGTGGGTGGAAAAAAAAAAAAAAAAAAAAAAAAAAATGCCGATGCACTGGGCCCTATAGCAAAAGAGATGGCCATGTGATCTTCGTAATAAATTCGAAAGAACCTATTACTACTAGAATAACTTGTGTGTCTCAGAATAATAAACCTGCTAAATATGAATGCATTTTAACTTTTATTCTTATAAGCGAAAAAATCATTATACCAATAAAAGGCTTTCTACCAAAATAGTTGTTTGGTTGTTTTGTCTACTCATATACTTGACAAATATTGTAAATTTGTTTCCAGAAAAATCATGATATTCACATGATCATGATTCATTACGTAATAAATTACCCACTGTTTGGTCTTTTTTTATATATTCTTCCACGTGTGATCACTCCATTTATCAAGCGCGAATGTCTTTTATGGAGAGAAGCGTGCCAAACATCTCCTTTGCAACATATAAAATATTGAGTTTTGTTGAAAAGGCAGATGCAACAGCCATTCTGAAGAACGATTTGATTTAAGTTGGCTTTGAGCTTAAACATACGATCTATATTAAACATCATTACATTTAAAACAATGTTACATTGACTAAGCGAAATATTGCGTTGGCTAAATCACAACCTCAATTTATGCAGATTTGTGGTTGTTTTTTTTTTGTTTTTTTTTTGTTTTATTCTTCTTTCAGCTAAAAAGGACCTCTTATCATTAACATCAAATATCCTTTCCTAGTTAAAATAAACAAATTTCAGTCAATTATGCTAGAATTGATGTGATATTGTAGCGCTGGAAAAAAAAACAGTGGAACCATCTTGCACTTGTATTTAGGATTACCCTCTCTCAAAAATTTCTTCAAGAAGGTTTCAATATCAGAAGCGCCATTGATGGTTGATTCACATCAGTCAAGCGAAAATAATAATAACAGTAGTAACAACAATAAAAATGTCTGAAATTGTTGAAGATTATTCAAATGAATTGAAAATCTTGCAAAAATGTTTGTTGCAAAATAGACCATTATCAGAGTCCGAATATTCAACAGAATTAAAATCCCTAATCAATACTAAAGGATTAGACCCTTCCTTTACTCTTGAAGACTTGATTCTTAGCAAGTTAGCAAACAAATATGATGATACTCGAGAAGAAGTACCAACTGAAGACGCTGATGCATTAGCATCACCTGAATTAATACTTGAACAATTGACCTCCGCCGGCGGACATCAATTTGATTTCAATAAAATTAACATTAACAACGCTGAAGAACAATTGAGTTCAAATACCACATTTTTACACGTCTTATTTTATAATCTTCCTGAAGACTTGAACGATGAAGAAAAAAAAGTAGTGGGCTCAATGGTAGAACAATTTTTGATGGCTGGTTTAGCATGGAATTTGGTAGATTGGCAAAATAATACACCTGGATGTATATTGGTTAATAAAAAATTAACCAGATGGGAAATATATGAAAAAATCTTAGAAGCGGGAGTAAGAAGTGAATTGTTATTCAGAAGTCTTGAAAGTGGTGGTTTAGACTTATTTGGTGGTAATAATAATGATGATGACGATGATGATGATGATGATTATGAAATTGTTGAAGATAAATCTGAAGATGTTGTGGATGAAGAAATTCCTGAGTTGGTAAATAATGACGAAACTAGCAAAGAAGAAGTCATTTTAGATGATGCACATGATCCTGCAAATGATAAAAGTGCTTACCTTAATACTAAACTTGAATATCGTGACAATGCATTAATTACTACGTCCACAAAAGATGGTGTGATGATGAATTGGGAAACCAAACTTATGAAAGTTGGTTGTGACACTTTATTTAAAAACGTCTCAACTGACGATGATGATGATGATGATGACAAAATCAATGTTCTCAATATTGGATTTGGGATGGGGATAATTGACACATTTATTCAAGAAAAAATCCAATCTTTTAAAAACCCAAACAAATACCATCATTATATATGTGAAGCACATCCAGATGTGTTGAAAAAAATGCGCCAAGATGGCTGGTTTGAGAAACCAAATGTGACAATTTTACCAGACAAATGGCAAGATGAACTCTCAAAAATTTTGGATAAAGGAGAGATTTTCTTCAATGGGGTTTATTATGATACTTTTAGTGAACATTATCATCCAGATATGTATCCTGAATTGTTTGATTTGTTGGTGGGATTGATCAAACCTCATGGAGTTATTTCATTTTTTAATGGATTAGGAGCTGATCGTCAAGTAGTATACAACGTTTATTGTAAAATCGTTACATTAGATTTGGCAGAATATGGATTAAATGTCACTTATGAAGAAATCCCAATAGATGCCGATAAAGAAAATAAACAATTAAATGAAAACGATGGTCAAGTTTGGGATGGTGTTAGAAGATCATATTGGAATTGCCCAGTTTACTATCATCCTGAAATCCGTTTCCAATAATTATTGTACATAGCAAAATATTGTCTTTTTATTCCATAGAAGTGTATGATAATTGTTATAAAGGTTATCTATCATGTTACATCTCAAATTTACGTAAGCAGAATGACGAGTAAACATATAATATACAAATAATTATGAATGAGAATTGAATAAAAAGGTTACTAATGTACAAATTAAATAAGCTGAAGAACTAAAGATAGGAAGAAAAGAAAATGGGTTGAACAATAATTTCGTGTTGTTGTAGGTTGTTTTGTTTTTTTTATTATTATTATTTTCTTTTTGATTTTTTGAAACTGGTCTTTGGCTTTGTCACTTTAGAATCTTTACCTGCTTTCTTTTTATTATCGTCTTTTTTCACTGGTTTTCCAACAACTTTAAAGAATCCGTCAAGTCTTCCTTGAACTCCACTTTTTGCTCCTTTTGATAACTTTGCTGCCCCATTTTTGATTCGATCTTCATTAAACCCATTTTTCTCACACATGAATTTTGTCAATCCTTCTAAGTCGGGTTCGTTCCATTTTAAATCAATTGTATTACCATCAATAATATCAGGATTCAAAAAAAGCTCTCTAGCTTCTTTATATAACCAATTTTCTGGAATTTCATTTTTTTTATATTTAGGATTATCTTTGAAAAGTTCAATGATTTTATCGATAGATTCATGTTCTTTAATCAATTTGTAAGCGGTAATTGGGCCAATTCCTTTTATGGTTTCACAATAATCACAGCCTAATAAAATACACATATCAATAAATGATTCTTTAGTTAAACCCAATCCTTCAACTGCAGTAGTTGTTGATACTTCATCAATAGGAATTTTTCTTGCTTCGGAATAAGTCAAATGACGCAACAAATATGGGGGACCATAACATAAAGTATCCATGTCTTCACTAGCAGCGGCATAAACTTTTCCAGTACGTGCCAATTCAGCACATTGAGCTTCCGCTTCACAAGGAGCTTCAACAAATGGGATCCCCATCAATTTCAACAATTCTTTAACTTCTTCATTTTGTTCTCTAGTGGCACGAACTGTTCTTCTTTGAAGTTTGGATATTTCTTCAACAGTCCCTGTTTCTTTGATTTTCTCAATATCATCCAATGCTTTTTGTTTACGTTCCAGACGTTTAGATAATTCATGACTTTTCAATTCTGGGGGTTTACCATCAAAGACATAAACCGGTTTCAAGCCATTTTCGACCATTCTAATAGTACGATAGAAGAACCCCGACAAATGACTTGTTGTTTGACCTTCTTCATTAGTCAATTGACTACCATCGGATTGTCTAACTGCTATAAGATATTGATACAAACACATTGAAGCGTCAATTGCCACTTTTCTTCCAAAAAATGTCTTCATTTCTTGAGATTTTATAGCTGCTGGAACATTGTCAGCAATTAATCTATTAAGACCTTTAATACCCATATTTAATGTTTCAATTTGGTTTTTATGGTGGGATGTATTGCAATTGTCAAAGGGTATACAAATCAATAAGATAAAGAAATCAAAGAAGAAAAAAAAGTTGAATCAACTAAAAAGGTGAAAAAAAAAAAAAAAAAAAATTCATTATTTTTTTACGCGTCGCGAATTTTTTTATTCATTTCCGCTGCAATGGTTCTTTTTCCAAAGTACTACGCTAAATTGCCAACTGTATGGCAGAGTCTAAAATAAAGAACTTGAAATATTTAACGAAACATCAGATATTGAAGAGCTTTAAGCACTGTTGCCTATGCTTCTCGTAGAAGAAACGTAAACGAGTCAATACTTTATCTTTTATTTTTATTTTTTCATTTGAAGTGATACTTTGGGTGGAGGGCCTATAAATAAAGAGGGATCCCACCAGATAAAGCTTAACTTTAAGGTATGACAGATTGAATACTTTTAACCATAGATATTATTACAATATACACATATGTTATAATATTTTAGCTATACAAATTATTCAAAGACTTTATCCCTCAATTTTTTTTTTTTTGTAATTTATTTCTTTTGCCGATTCAAAGTAACGAGTAAAAAAAATTTACTAATTAAGATAAACCCTAGGCCTTGCATTTAGTTGAAAACCAATAATTTTGTTCATTTGTTTTGTTTTGTTTTGTTTTTTTCATCATTTCTTCACAAATAATAACTATTATGCATCATCAATGAAGTAATAAAGATGATATCCATAAAATCGGGGAAAAAATCACCGTAGGAGAAAAAAAAAAAATTTTTGACTCATTTACATATAAATAATCCATATATATTGCAATGCATTAAATTATGACCCACACGCATTTTTTTTTTTTTTTTTTTCCATCAAAAAAGAAAGCCGTCTTCTTATCTGCATGACTCTTTTTTTTTTATTTTTTTCATTTATTTTTCATTTTTGTAATATATATAAAGATCTGATTTATCCCAATATACTCTCCGGAAATAAGTAAAGTTGAATTTTAAAAGTTTATCATCAATAATCAATTAAAAAAAAAAAAATATAAAAAGAATTTGAATATAAAATTCAAACCTTCCATTTCTAAAAAAAGTATAAACCAACAAAAAATGTCTTCTATGCGTCATTTAGTTTCCATATCAAATCTTGCCACATCAGAATTCAAATCACTTGTGAACCGTGCTGCTTATTACAAAAAACTCATTAAGTCTAATGAATTGCCACCAGAATCCATCGGCAATGCTTTGAAAGGTCAAACATTGGCTCTTTTATTCAGTAAACGTTCCACCAGAACTAGAATTTCTTCAGAAGGAGCTGTTGCCTATTTTGGAGGTCATCCATTATTTTTAGGCTCTCAAGATATCCAATTAGGCGTAAATGAATCTTTTTACGATACAGTTAAAGTTGTGTCTTCAATGACTGGTGGTATTTTTGCTCGTGTGAATAGTCATGACGAAATTCAAGAATTAGTAAAGAATAGTAGTGTACCAATCATCAATAGTTTATGTGACACATATCATCCATTACAAGCTATCTGTGATATATTGACAATTCATGAGCAATTCAATGGTGATTTGAAAGGTAAAAAATTGACATGGATTGGTGACGCCAATAATGTCATCAATGATTTGGCGGTTGCCGCTTTGAAATATGGTATGGACGTTAGTGTGGCCATTCCAGAAGGATATCAATTCAACCAAACAGTATTTGAAGCAGCCACAAAAGTTTCTCAAGAAACAAATAGCAAATTCGAAGTCTTAAATGACCCAATAAAAGCTTTGGAAAACACAAATGTCGTTGTCACAGACACTTTTGTTTCAATGGGCGAAGAAGCTCAAACTAAAAAAAAATTGGCCACTTTTGCAGGTTTCCAAGTTAATAAAAAATTGATTGAGCAAGGAAGCGTAAATAAAAATTGGAGATTCATGCACTGTTTGCCTCGTCACGAATATGAGGTTAGTGATGAAGTATTTTACGGTCCAAACTCTGTTGTTTTTGAAGAAGCTGAAAATAGACTTTATGCGGCCATTGCTACCATTGAAGCCTTTATTATTAATAAGGGCAAGTTTTTATGATTATAATAATAACGATAATTATTGAATGAAAACAAACACAGTGTACTTGTATTTAAAGCTTCTTAAAATTTTTGCATTTTAATATATGTTCGTAATATGAAATAATGGCCGTCTTTTACAACTAAGCTTTTTTTTTTTTTTTTTTTTTTTTGTAAACATTTTCATAAAAAGGACATGGTATTTATCCTTATTTTCATTTTACTTGAAACTGAAAACAATCTGGATCGCTGATGGTCATTGTATTAATCTTCACGGTTCTTGTATTGGCTGTTTTGCTTGAACTATTTCAATTGGAAATGGAAAGGAGTTCATTTATAGATCTCTTATGTGAATTTTGTTGTCCTCTCGTATATTTCTCAGTAAATAATAGAAAGTCAAAACTTTAAATTCGACTGTTATGCATCTTGAGTTTTTAATTTGAGTTCACCTCATGTTCTTTTTTTATTGCAAAAAAAAAAAAAAAAAAAAAAAAAAAAAAGAATAGGAAATGAATCTCTCTTTTGACATCAATTTTTAGAACAGGGTTTTGCTTGATAACGGTCAAGCCAAGCAAAAAATAGCATCAAATCTTGACAGTCATATTGAATAAAAACATAGCAGCTAAGAAAGTTTCATGATTTTGACTTGCAATATCTTTTTATTTGTTGCCTTTTGTTTTGTTTTTTTTTTGTTTTTTTGTTATTTTTTGTTTTTTTTTTTTTTTGTTTGTTACTTTGTTGTTTCAGTTATACTGAATAATAACATGGTTTATTGTGCGAGTACAACAAACACCAACCACAAAAGTCGATCAAGAAGCGGTGCATGGCATAATCCCCCAATTCGGTTTGATAAGTAGCTCGGTCTAGTTACAGTATTGACAATCGTTTTTGGACGAATCAAAATTAAGAAAAAAAAAAGACAAAAAAATTATAGAAAGAGAGAATATCGTTTAATTAATGAAACCTCAATTTGTTTCTTATTTTAAACAAGTAACATTTTTTTAATTTTTATTTTTTCAACATAAAAACGTTAGATATCTTATCTATTAATTATTCATTTGTAAATAAAACTATTGCTTTATCCTAGAAACAATTGAATAATTCTACAGCCCACATAAATTGTTGTCGTCTGGGCATTCCACAGTCGCACAAACAATCGCTATTATTCTGGAAGAATTTGTAGTTTTAATATTAGTAACAAAACAAATTTTGAATAGGAAAAATAAGAGACACATTGATTGTTGCTGTCCGATGCAGATCGGCGCATTTCCCCTGCATACAATTCATGTATGCATGCACACTTATTCTTTAATATCATAAAAAAAAGATTAAAAAATAGTGAAAATCAGCTATTCAATTAAGTTTAGAAGCAGATATTTTATTGTTTTTCATAAAACCTTTTTCTAGAAATACATTTTGATGCCATGTTCGTGAGGGGTTTGGAACTTGATATTAGAGGAAAAACTTGTTTTGCCTTGCTATTATTCCACAAGTTTTGATGACAAAAGTGATTCAATTTTAGTATAAATTAATGAAAATTTCCAAAAAATGAACTAATGTTAGATTCTTTTGTCTTAATTCTTTCATATCATCTTCTATTTATCATCTTTAACCTACATTTACAAGTAAAAAACATCTTTTTTTTTTTAGAAGAAAAAATAACAAAACAATTAAATAAAATAAAATGCACCTCTCAAAATCGATCTTATTCTCTGTTCTTGCTTCTTTATCTTTGGCTGCTCCAGTCGAAAAGCGTGATAAAACTCTTAAACTTGACTTCTCAGTCTTGAAAACTTCAACTCCTCTCAACACCACCGTTTCTAGAAGCATCAAATCTTCATCTTCCTCTGGTCTTACCGTTAGTTTGGATAATGAGTATTCTTATTATCAAGTTAGCCTTGAAATAGGAACTCCAGCTCAAACTCTTGAAGTTCTCCTTGACACTGGCTCTTCTGATTTATGGGTCCCAGGTAAAGGAACCTCTAGCTCTGGTGGTACTTATGATTCTTCTTCTTCCTCCACCTACTCTGAAGTCGATACTGGATTTGACATCAGTTATGGCGATGGTTCCTACGCTAAAGGTGTTTGGGCCACTGAAACTGTCTCAGTTTCCGGTGCCTCCGTCACTAAAATGGAATTCGGTTATGGTACTGCTCAAGATTCAGGTATCGGTATTCTCGGTATTGGCTTGAAAGGTAATGAAGCTTCTGAACAATCAAATAAATTCACTTATAATAACTTCCCACTTGTATTGAGAAATGAAGGACTTATCAGCACTGCATCTTACTCTTTATACTTAGACTCAGCTGATGCAACTACTGGATCAATTCTCTTTGGTGGTATTGATTCCTCTAAATACACTGGTGATATGGCTTATTTGAGTCTTGTTGATATTGATGATGCAGAAGATACCGTCTCTTCTCCAGTTGCTTGGTTTGTTGAAATGGAAGGACTTAGTGCTGGTTCTGAAACTTTCACTTCTACTTCTTACCCAGGTTTATTGGATTCCGGTACCACTTTGTTTTACGCTCCATCATCCATTGCTTCCACTGTTGGTAAGAAATATGGTACTTACAGTGACGAAGCTGGTGGATACACTACTTCTTGTTCTGCCACTGGTGATGATTTCACCTTCAAATTCAATGGCGTGGATATAACTGTTCCATTCGCTAACTTCTTATATGAATATGAAACTGACAAATGTTTATTCGGTATAATGGACTCTGGTGCTGATTATTATATCCTTGGTGACTCTTTCTTGAGATCTGCTTATGTTTATTATGACATTGATAACTTGCAAGTTGGTCTTGCTCAAGCTGACTTGTCTTAAGGCTGATAGAGAAACTTTGGAATATATACTCCCTTTGTGTATTAGTGTGTATTAAAACTTACAATTACACAACTTAGACATTTTTTTAAATAATTACTTTATTTACAATTTTATTTTTTTACCATCACAAAAAGTCGTACATTAAATGAAAAAGTTATACACTAAATAAGGGGAAAAAACCTAAAAAAGGACATCAGTTTTATCTCATAGGGAAATAAAACTAATGGTATTACCATTATAATGGATAATGATAAAAAAAGACACCCAATGTATAATAAGACGATAGGAAATTAAAATAATTTTATACAATATATGTAGCTCATATCTGGATTGCATTAAAAATCAAAAATTAAAACAAAGCGGACCTAGCTCAGTTGGGAGAGCGTCAGACTGAAGTTTAGTGCTAAGAGCAATCTGAAGGTCCTGTGTTCGATCCACAGGGTTCGCATTGTTTTTCAATTGCTACATAAATTTTCTTTTGCCTTTTTCATATTCACGGCACACCCCTAAATTAAATTTTTAATTTTTGCTAGCTAAACTATAGCCAAAGCTTTTCATTTGAGCTTTGCTTCTCACTTTAAGCAGCGCAATCACATCCCTGCAAGACAATTTTGTTTTAAAGACATCTTATTCGGCTGAAAAAAATTTCGAAAGTTATAAGCAAGTAAGTTAAAATGTAGTTAAAATGCCAGGAATGTCGAAAGCATCGTTATAATTCCAAAAATCATCAGTGATGGAGGTATAAATGATTTGTATGTCAGTGTTAAAAGCAAAACAGAAAATTAATTTCAAACACTCTTTAAGAATTATAAAGAAAAGAAAGAAAAAATAAAAAATAAAACGCTTGTATTTACTCTGGAATGATTTTCAGTATTATTCATCAAATAAAAAAAAACAAAAAAAAACAACAATTCACATTATTGCAGCTCTTATAAATATAATATTAGGTTCTATTGATGAGAAGAAGGTCAAATTTAGTTTCATGATTTTATTCTATTCTTTTTATTGTCTTTATTGTTTTCAGTAATTTTACTATTTACTTTCTTCTGTTTAATATTTCCATTTTTGTTACTGTTTATTATTTTTTTTTTTTTTTCCACTACTTTTTATGAGAAAAAAATCACAAAATCTTGCTTTATCAACTATGTTCTAGATTTTCAAGGATTTCGGCGCAAAAGTATTCATGTGTTTCGTTTTCATATTGATTTCAGTTTCTTGCAGTCATCAAAAGCCGGGCTAGCCTAATTGGTTAGGGCGTCTGACTTCTAATCAGGAGATTCTGGGTTCGAGTCCCAGGTTCGGTGTTTTTTCCCTTTACCAAGTAGGTACTTCGTTGAATCTAGTCTAAATATTTATTATTACACCTTTTTGTGTTTATTCATATTTTGTTTTCTTTGTTTCTCTTTTCTTTGCCTCCACAAAAGAGGCAATTTTTTCAAGGAGCAATAAATATTGGTTCAAGAAATGCGCTAATTGTCTGTAGAATTTTTTTCAGATAAACCTCTTATTTTCTTCGCCGTTATAACGTTGTGACCCTCTTGAAAGCTATATATACTACACTCTCATCCCTAGGGGTTTTCACTATGTAAGCAGAATTGAGGATTTTGGTTCCAAAGAAAGGAAAGTAACCATGTAATCGTATCTATTGTACATCAAAAATATAGGATAAATATAAATAAACTGGATACACATGTTTAATGAAAATGAGCGCCCTTGTCAATATATTGTTACAACTACCAAATTTAGCAATTACGTTGTTTCGGGGCTAATCTGTTGATGTAGTATTCCTATTCCTCTGTATTTTCATTCATATTTAGAAAGGATTAATTAATGTTTCGGTTATAGTATGACTATTTTTTGAATAAAACTTTCTTTCAAATTTTTGGAGGATAACCTAAGTGCTCAATGGCATAATCCACCTAACAAATACATCCACACTAGACGACCATGGATGGCTGATAAATTGAACATATGGTAAAAGATTTATTGTTATTCTCTCTAGTTTCATATTGCTTTATTTTACTTGTCACTTTTCACCATTCGTTCGCAAGAAAAACCATGGCATCATCATACATCAATAACCCTAAATATATGTGATTCATTGAATTCCTTTCGTGAGCTCATACTATATCTTATTTCATTATTAGCAAAATAATTTTCTAATTTTATATTGGGAAATATTTTACAAAAAATAAAAATAAAGCTGGGTTACAATTCCATATAGGGAAAAAATTGAAAAAAAAAAATTAAATTATTCCTAGAGTAAGGAAAACTTACTTTGCCATCTTATTTGAGTTTAAATAAAGTATAAAAGCCCTTCTATCTCCCATATTATGTATTCTAGTTTTAAAAAGTTTCTAAATTAAAGCATAGGATATCCATCACTTTGCGTACTTTTCAATTGAGCTGAAATAATCATGTCAAACACTAATGAAATCAAGGATAAAAATGAGGAAAAAGATAAGAAAGAAGAAACGAACGATGATGAAGGGGCTGAAGATAGTGAATTTATTGAAATAGAGAAAGATAAAGATGAATATTTTTACAAAACTTACTATGATTATGTTTACTTCCAACAAAATCAAATAAACGTTCGAAAATTGCCCTCAGATATTGATAAAGCTTTTTATAGTTTCCGTGAACTTGGCCCACAATATCCAGTTAGAGGATCTGCTTATTTTACGTGGGAAATTCATAATTATACAAAATTAAAAGCAAAAGAATATTCTCCTATTTTTACATTCGGTGAATTTAGTTGTAAAATATTAATGGAATCACAAAAAAAGAATTTGGAGCTATACTTGATAGCCATTCCACCAAAGGCAAGAGAAGTAAATAGTCAAAAAGAGATTGAAGGTTCTAGATGGAGCATAAGTATTGAATGGAAATTTATGATATGGAATCCTGAATATCCTAAAGTCAATTACATAGCAAATTTTCAAAAAAAATTTGAAGGTGGGTGTTTAGCCTGGGGGACGAGATGTATGACTGCTTTATCTAATGTTGTCCCAATCGTTAGCGTCACCAACGCTTCAACTGCACGTGTTGGATTCATGAGTACAAAGGACGAATCAGTTAATATAACTTGCAACTTGAGGATTATAGAAGATGATACTGGTAAGTTATTCTCTTGATTTTTCTTTGCTGCAATAAATATAAAATTGCACTTTAATATCTTTCTGAGCCGAAATGGGGCTAGCTGCATGATTTTCTCGCTAATCATGGAGAAAAACAAAGTTAACACACTTTTCATCTTTTCTTCGAATGGTTTTTGTTTTTGTTATTATCAGCCGTTATAAAAATTAATTGTTCAATAAATGTTTTTCAATATTTATTTATTTACAAGAAAGGCTAGAAAAACTAGAAATAAAGAGGAATTTGAAAGAGTTTTAATGATTTCAAGTGCACTTGTTTAATTTTTAAGGTATCTCGGTTATGCATGGGAAGTCTTTAATTCCCTTTTTGTAAAGGAAGAAAAAAAAAGGGACACTGATTCTCATTATGTATATATAATTATGCTC
Organism: Saccharomycopsis vini; assembly: GCA_031124825.1. Taxonomy (NCBI): domain Eukaryota; kingdom Fungi; phylum Ascomycota; class Saccharomycetes; order Ascoideales; family Saccharomycopsidaceae; genus Saccharomycopsis; species Saccharomycopsis vini. Next base: position 33,682 of record JASTUB010000125.1, read on the forward strand.
CTTTGTTAAAAAAATCATTTTGGAATCAATTTTTTTTTTTTTTTTTTTGTCAGTACTAATTTATAATTATACTTCTAAAGCCCTTCAATAATTCATTTATATTTTGCCCCACCCAAAAACCATGTTGAATAACACAGATATCAGTTTAATAGCGTCTAATGCTAATGTCAATTTACTGGGTCAGCGAGCAGAAAGCCAACAATATCAGAATGAAATAGTTCAATATGAGCTTGTCGATGATGGATATGTTAAAATTAATAATGACATGCTAAATACAAGTCAAGATTTAGTTGTGAAACAATTACCGCTGAAAGTTGACTACTGGTTTCAACAATTACCAGAAATTACTCCCGAACATTCAATTAAAGATACTGTACATTTTACTTGGGAAATTCATGGTTTTGATAAGACACTAGAAATCCAACATCTTTCTTTACAATGTGGCCATATCGACTTTCAAATCATCGTTTGCCCAAATAACGACAAAACATCGCATTTGTCTCTTTACATAGCGCCAACTTCAATGTTTGCTAGTGGGTTTCCTGTGAGCACAAAGATGTTGGGTAGCAGATGGCATGTATGTGCTCAATTTGGATTCATGATATGGAATCCAGAGCATCCTGAAGTAAACTTATTCAAAAGCTCTGTTCAGCGCTTCAGTGGGAAGAAGCGTAGTAGTGGCTTTGACACATTTACAGAGTTAGCAAATATTTCACCAACAGTTAGCGCTAATGAGGCTTGTGAAGGCGGTATTGGTTTTATGAGTTCCAAAGATCAATCATTTAGAATAACTTGCTATTTAAGAGTAATAGACGATGTTACAAGTGCTGCACCTAGATGAGCTGTTTTTTTTTTTTTTTTTTTTTTGCGACAAATTTGTGGTTATTATCGCTATTCTTTCAAAATAAACTTGGCGGCTTGAAGAAAATTGATGAATATGATTGTAGATACTTAGTGAAGTCTTTCAACGACGCAAAGCTCTAATATATTCTTGTAGGTCCCTCCTTATGATCTTGTGGTCCCATTTGAGTATCCCAAAGTCCCATTTACCATCTCTTTTGGCTCAATATTCGCGGGTTTCACTCCTATGCAAGGTAAATCCATCAATTGGGTTGACCTCGCCAGTATGGTTGATGGGCGTAATATCTATTTTGCTCGTAAATTTGTTCGTAAATTTTTAAGCGAAGAAAGATTTTTTTTTTACTATACACAAATACAAGATTTATCAAGCTTGAATAATTCAATCCCACTATTATAAACAGAAAAATCATCTGTTTAACTAAACTCGCCTTCAAGACATTGAGATGCGAGATCAACATTGTTTCATTTTTTAAGGAGATTTGCAATGCACTTCAATGAATCTTAAATAAAGTTTGATTTCACCACAAATGAAGAAACAAAACAACAAAAACAAAAGATAAGAAATAAAAATTAGAAAATAAAAAAACAGATTTTTCTACATTTACCAAGATTTTCATCCAAAATTGTATGACAGAAATCTAAATAACATTTAACAGAATTAAAATACTACTGGGAAAATACAGTCCAATAAAATAACTTTTGCAAAACGCACAAGTGGAGAAAAAGAAAAAAAAAAAAAAAAAAAAAAAAAATGTCAACAAAGAAGGATTAGATCAAATGTCTCCTTTTGGTCTCATTAAAAA
>JASTUB010000126.1:0-35333 GCA_031124825.1 Saccharomycopsis vini
TTTTTTTTTTTTTTTTTTTTTTTTTTTTTTTTTTTTTTTTTTTTTTTTTTTTTTTTTTTTTTTTTTTTTTTTTGTTTACTCAGAAAAATTCTCATCTGTATTTTTTTTCTTTTTTCTTTTGTTTGTTTTTTCTTTTCAATGCTACATTTCTTTTCCTTTATTTAGTTCACGTATTATATAAATATGTTTTATTTTTCTCTAAATATACTTCTCATCAGTATTACATTTCGAGATAAACCTGCTGTAAGAATAGAAATCTTGTTAGTAAGATTCTCATCATGCATATCCATGAAAAAATGAAGTAAAAAAAAAAAAGTAAATAAAAAAATTGGGGCACTAGCGATGAAAACCAGTCCTCATGACCCATAACTTCAATCTCTGAAAGATCTATTTGTAAATCAGCTTCAAAATCAGAATCAAAACAAGCTGGAGAAAGGAGTTCACAATCAGGAAAATAATTAGCGCTTCTGATAAAGAAATTCAAGCTTGTTTATAGGAAATGCTTTAACATTGTGAACTTGCGTCTTTTAATCCTTCTAAACCACTGAACAGTTCTTTATATCTCACAATAAATAGCCATGGCAAGGACACATATCAAAGTTCCCCTGTTAATGGTGGCGCCATACCAAACATGGACCAAGCTGGCAGTTTCTTTTCTTATATTTTTAGTTTTATTTTTATTTTTATTTTTTTCTTATTTTTTTTGATGGCTATAAAATCATTGGTTTGGATCTCACAATTAATAAGCTTTGTTACAGGTTTGGCTAGTTATTAGGGTATGTTAACAGAGGCTGATTGTATTGAACAATAAATTTTATCTTTTTAGCTCACTTGTGTACTTTTATCTATTTAATTTTCTATTCGTGTCAATAGGTCATTATTATTATTATTATTATTATTATTATTATTATTATTATTATTATTATTATTATTATTATTATTATTATTATTATTATTATTATTATTATTATTATTATTATTATTATTATTATTATTATTATTTAAATAGGATCAAATAACTTCTAGATAACTTCATTTCACTAGAAATGTCAAATCAAAATTTACATTCAAATCAAGTCTTTCAAAATGATCTAATTAAAAAGATTCTGTAAAATATCATGCAATTGCACATTAATGTTTTTAAAAGGCGTGCGTTACCAAAGTTACGCTCAGATTAACTGGTTTTTTTTGTTGTTTTTTTCTCACAGGTATTTATTTGCATTTACCTACATTGAAAGGCGCCCGGCTCTACAAAAATCAAAATAAATAAAAAAGCAGGGTGAGAAATAATGACTATTAGATGAATTAAGCGCCAACTATATAGTTGATATCATTATATGAGAGATATATCACTTTCCAACAATAAACTACATTTATTTATTTTTCTTTTTTTATTATAAAAAATGACTTCGCAAACCCCAAGTCACACTTTCAAATTAACTTATGATAAGTTTCTTTTATTTGGTGATTCTATCACTGAATATTCATATAATCCTAATCCAATTTATCCTCACAAGGATGATCCAATGAAACCAGTTTATGCTTCAACACCTGAATTCACTTTTGGAGGATATTTAACACATTTTTATACTAGAAAACTCAATGTTGTTCAAAGAGGTTATGCAGGTTACAATTCCGAACATGCTAGAGAAATTTTTCCAAAAATTTTAGAAATTGAAGGTAGTGGTAATAATAATAAAGATGATGGGAAAATTGTTTTGTCAACAATTTTTTTTGGTACAAACGATGCTACATTAGGAGATTCACCTCAAGCAGTTGAATTTTCTCGTTATAAAGAAAACATGAGATATTTGATCGAACTTGCATTATCCAAAGGAATTAAACTTGTGGTTATTGGACCAGGATTCCATAATGCAGAAGCTTGGAATCGTAGATTAACAGAAATTGAAATCAAAGGAGGTAGATATAGAACAAATGAGAACAATAAAGTTTACAGTGATGCTTTAAAGGGGATTTGTGAAGAATTCAAAGTTCCATTCGTCAACATGTATGAAAAATTCAGCCAATATCAAGGTGATTGGGCAAGTGATTTATTGACCGATGGTATTCATTTTACAGGTAAAGGATATGAATTGATGACAAATGGGGTTATGGAAGCTATTAGAACTAATTATCCAGAATTAACTCCAGAATCTCTTCCATGGATTATGCCACCTTGGAGATATCTTCCACCAAAAGACAAATTAGGTGAAGTTATTGCTCAAGCTAATAAATAAGTATAGTTATAAATTTTTGTAGCGTTATACAAGGTAGTTATAATTAGAACATAATAGACAAATACATTCATATACATTGAAAGAAGTTTTGCATATTTAGATAAGCTTTTTTTCTTTGTTTCTCCATTTTAACAAGTGCGGGATGATAAAATCAAATGTGAAGGAGCACGTTCACAAAAATATTTGATTCAGTTTTAATGGCTCTAATATGTATTTAGTAAAATATATAAAAGGAAAAAATGAATTTTACCCAATTACAGAAATTCAAAGAGAAAAAAAAGACAAATATATTATAAAATCTATACTATAATGGGGGGGGGGGGGGAATCCCAATCTTCTTTTAACCATCTCAAAACGTTTCCATAAACAGATAATTATTACTCTTCAATAACCAGACAATAAGTATTCAAAATAATAATAAGCAAGAACACACGCATACATAAAGTAAACCAAAAGTAATAATAAGCAAGAACACACGCATACATAAAGTAAACCAAAAATAATAATAAGCAAAAACAACACACACAAATATACATAGAAATAAACCAAAAATAATAATAAGCAAACAAAACACAAACACACCCATCAAATTAAACCCATAAACCCTGTAATAATAGTACGTCAAAATAAGAACATTTCAAAATCAATAACAATTTAAAATTTTTTGTAACCCTTTTCTTAAAAATATAGCATTAAAGTCAATCAAAGATTTGATTTCTCTTTGTAATGAATCGTTATTAAAACTATCAGTATCATGACTTTTGTGAAAAACCACAACGCAAAGATTTTTCAGAATGGCATATAAGTACAACGTTGATCCATCGGTGTTGGTTATCAGTGATAATCTAAGACCTTTTGAAGCAGAAGATAAATTTTTCAAGATCTTTTGATTATAAAAACTAGATTCATTGCCATAAAAAAACATATCCTCATTATTATTATTATTATTATTATTATTATTATTATTATTATTATTATTATTATTATTATTGTCCATGTTATTTATAGATGTATCTATATCCAATTCACAATTTTCCGTGGAATCTTCATTGCAAAAAATATTTTTTCTAGTTAAATCATTATTATCATTTCTATTCATATAATCTGACTTTAATCCTTTTATATCAGTTAGACAACAACTCATCAAGATGCTCATCTCAATCAAATCAGATCCCATTTGAAATAATTGAAGATCAAGTTTTTGACAATCAGCAGCTAAACATAACTTTGTATTCATATCGAAAATCAATGCAGATAATGATTGAGTCTTTTTAACAAAACTAGAAAGTAAGTGCTGAAAAATGATTTTATCAGGAACTAGATTTGTCATAATTTGTGATAAAACTAATCTAATTGTAAAAGAATTTTTAATTGTAGTTTTATGGAAAATTACTCTAGAATATTGCAGTTTTTTCTTATTATCAAACATATAAAAGTTTTTGAAAATTTGTTGTAATCTTTCTTCATCACAAATCATATCTATTTTATGAAATAAAAAATGGATTTGAATTTGAGGATTCAATTTATTAATTAAATGATTCAAACTTTCGGTGGCGGAAAAATAATCTTCATTGTAAACGTCAAACACATAAATTATCGCATCAGAATCTTTTAATAATTGATCAAGACTTTCTTTAGTATACTTTCCAATACCTGTAATTTCTAAAAAATGAAAATTCATTATAGATTTGATATTTATGTGCTCATACTCATCAGTGGGATAATAAATATCTTCATCAAAAATTTCATTATTTGTTACTAACGATGACGACCCATTTTCAATTGTGTCTAAAATTGTTGTTTTACCACTTTTACGAGGCCCAATTAAAAGAATTTTGCCATTAGTTTTTGTGAACTTAAATGGTTTTTTCTTAATATGATTATTGGTCAAAGATTTGCCACCGGTATATTTCTCAACCCCAAATTTCTTCCAAATGGTTCCCAATATTTGGGACATTAAAAAAATAAGCTAATGAATTATCAATAGTTGCGGGAAAAATAATATTAATTGAACTATGATTGATAAAGTGAGAAAGTATATGATTTAAAAAAATAATTCAACAATTTGATGTCAATATCTTTTTTTTTTTTTTTTTTTTTTTTTTTTTTAATTCAAGAAAGAGAAAACTGCGAGAGAAAAGTAATAGGATATTTATAAACTTAAATCAAAAGTCAGTTAGTGTGTGAGATAAAAAATGGGGCTAAATTTATCAGGTCACTCATAGCTGCCTTTTCTTTTTAATACCTAAAAAATTTTTTTTTATTGAAGATAATAAATAAACAAAGAGTTTCAATTATATAGAAACAAACATTTATTTATTCATCTATACATCGAATATCCATTCATATATTCCACAACATATACATAAAATAACAGCATGAACTAGATAATTGACCGATTTATTTGCTTCAAGATATCGTCTTAATTCTTTTTTATCTTTATTGATAAATTACAATAAAATATTGATGAGATATACGAAATCTTATTTTCTTAGACAACTGTCTCATTATTGTGAAATTCATAGTTCCCAACTTAAACCGTAAATTGTTTACAATGAGAAAAATGACACGAATTAATGACGTTTCCTTCAATAGTAGAAAAAAATTTAAGTTTTATGTTAACATGATAAACTATTCAAAAGCCATGATAACTGCTTGTCTTTTAATAAATATATATTACAAACCAAACAAAAAAATATAAATTGAATATAATGTGAAAATAAGAAACTACTTCTTTCGTAGATAGATAACAAAACATTTTTGATTTCCTTAAATCCACTTCCAGCTCCACCGCTTCAGGGAACCTTCAAAAGATTTCTGTTCCACTGACAAGATTGTATTTATCTTTATCATTAATTTCTACTTTATTATTGTAAAGAGAACTCCAATCTGATAATAAAATTATAGTTTTTTTTTATTCATTGGGAATACATACACTAATTACATACACTTGGTATTACTAATGACTTCAGTTTGTGGGGAGGGGGGTTAAACAACAGAGAAAAGTTTTCATTGAAAGACCAACAGGATAGACAAAGAACAAATAGGTAAATTTAAAGAAACTAGTGTCATCAATTCTTAATATCAAACTATAGAATTATTACTTATTATTATTTTATTTTATCAATCTATTGAATTATAAACTTCACGTGGAGTAGCGTCTTTTTTTTTTTTTTTTTTTTTTTCCTTCCGCAAAAAAGCGAATAAAAAAAAAAAAAATGTCGCTAATATTATAAATCAATCGACCTCTAGTACTTTCCTAAGAATAAATATATATATGTCAATTGGTTTTATCTTTCTTGCTTCATCGGTAATTATTTCACTTGTTGTTGCTCTTGATAATTCATATAAAAAAAATAGTACAGATAATAATAATATTAATAAATCAATTACAGATAAAAAACAAAATAAAGAAATAGAAAAAATGCCTCCAACTCCTAAACATTTCAATTATGTCGTTATTGGCGGTGGTTCTGGTGGGGTTGCTTCATCCAGAAGAGCTGCTTCATATGGAGCAAAAGTTCTTTTAATTGAAGCAAGTCATATTGGAGGTACCTGCGTTAATGTTGGTTGTGTTCCTAAAAAAGTGATGTGGTATGCTAGTGATATGGCTAATCGTATTAGTCAAGCTAAAGAATATGGTTTCCCATTAGTTGAACCAGAATTCAATAAGAAATTTGACTGGTCTGCTTTTAAAACTAAAAGAGACGCTTATGTTAAAAGATTAAATGGTATTTATGAAAGAAATTTGTCCAAAGAAGGCGTGGAATTATTATACGGTACCGCATCATTCAACAAAGCAGGTAACGTTGAAGTAAAGACTCGTGATAATGGAATTCAAGAATTCACTAGTGATAAAGTTTTAATTGCTACTGGTGGTAGAACAATCTTACCAACTAAAATTCCAGGTTATGAATACGGTATTGATAGTGACAAATTTTTTGAATTAAAAGAACAACCTAAAAAAGTTGCCATTGTTGGTGCTGGTTATATTGGAATTGAATTTGCCGGGGTTTTCAATGGTTTAGGTTCTGAAACTCATTTAATAATTAGAGGTAAAACTGTTTTAAGAAAATTTGACGAAATCATTGGTAATACTATCACCGATCATTATGTTAGTGAAGGTATTAATGTTCACAAGGAAAGTCAAGTCAGTAAAATCGAGAAATTGTCAAGTGGTGAATTGAAAGTTTACTTGGATAATGGCGAACCTATTGTTGTTGATCAATTGATTTGGACCATTGGTCGTAAATCCTTGATTGATATTCACCCTGAAAATATTGGTATTAAATTGAATGAAAAAGATCAAGTGATTGTCGATGAATATCAAAACACCAACATTGAAAATGTTTATTCATTGGGTGATGTTGTTGGTAATGTCGAATTGACTCCAGTTGCCATTGCTGCTGGTAGAAAATTATCTAACAGATTATTTGGCCCAGAAAATTTCAAAAATGATAAATTAGATTACTCAAATGTTCCATCAGTAATCTTTTCTCATCCAGAAGCAGGTTCTATTGGTCTTTCTGACGAAGAAGCTATTGCTAAATATGGTAAAGAAGATATCAAAATTTATAGATCAAGATTTACTTCAATGTATTACGCAATGGTCGAACATAAATCCCCAACCGCATACAAATTGATTGTTCAAGGTAAAAATGAAAAAGTTGTTGGTTTACATATTGTCGGTGATTCAAGTGCAGAAATCTTACAAGGTTTTGGGGTTGCCATTAAAATGGGTGCTACTAAAGCCGATTTCGATAGTTGTGTAGCTATTCATCCAACTAGTGCTGAAGAACTTGTTACTCTTAGATGATCAAATTAGGTTTTGAAAAATGTCTTATTTTTGTTAGTGTGCTTTCTATTTAATGAATTTGTTTTCTTGCAACGTATTTTTCTAATCAGTATAGTTTAATGTATTTTTACAGGATAGTTGTACTGTAGTAATTGTCTTATTTTTTGCAAATTTGACTAAAGAACGGACCTTACCTCGACTAAGAGATCTGAAAAAAAAAAAAAAAAAAAAAAGTGAAGGCTTCGTTTACCAAAAAGTACTGATAATAAAAATAAAATTAATAGTAAAAGTGATTACAAAACTGCTTACAATTAATTATTATTTTAAAAAGAAACATATAATAAAACAGAAGATAAAGAGATTATTCAGGACATTATGGAAAATGACAAAAGATTAAGAACATCAACTTTCTTAAGCTTTAAGAGAAGAAGCTCTTCTTTTTCTGATTTCAGCTTGATGAGCTTTTCTTTCATGCAATCTTTTAGCCAACAATTGAGTGTATTCAGCAGCAGCTTCCCTTTGAACTTCAGCGTTTCTGATTTTCAAAGATCTCAAGTGACGTTTTCTTTGCAAGACTTGTGGAGTGATCAATCTTTGGATTTTTGGAGCTTTGGTATAAGTTCTACCGTTTTTACCAGTGACTTCTCTTCTAACAACGAATTGTCTAACATCATCTTCTTTGGTTAAACCGTAGAATTTTCTGATGTTGTTAGCTCTCTTTGGACCCAATCTTTTTGGAACAGTGGCATCAGTCAAACCTTCGATATCTTTTTCACCTTGTTTGACAACAACCAAAGCCAAAGCAGCCAAATCTGGACCAACAATACAACCTCTAACGGATTTTCTTTTTCTTTCACCGTTTCTTCTTGGTCTGTAACAAGAGTGACCTTTAGCCAACAACAATTTGACTCTGGTAGCGTGTAAAACACCTTGTTTCATTGGGAAACCTTGTTTGTCGTTACCACCGGCAATTTTGAAGATGTAACCTTTGAATTCATCACCAACTAAATCACCTTCAACTTCTTGACCAATACGTTTTTCGTAAAATGGACGGAGTTTGTGATCATCGTCAATTTCAATGACTTTTTGAGTACCGTTAGCTGGATAGGCAATGTTAAGCTAAAAATTGAAATGTTAGTTGAAAAATTGATCTTCAATTATTATTCGATTACTCATGTGAAACAAAAAGAAAAAGAAAATAAAGAACAAGACTCTTATATCCTATAACTAATGAAGCTGAAGTATTTGATTGTAAGAGGCAAGCTTTAACTGATTAAAATTTATTTTTCATTCAATGTAACCAATTATTATATTTTGAATTTTTCATTCTCCAAAATTTTTTAAAAGAACGAAAAATTTTCTTCCAAATCTAAGACACAAAACTCTTTTATTTGAACCAAATTAAAACTACTTGAGTTTTGAAATTTTGAATATGGTATACCTCCTCGTTTTTTTTTCTTTAAAATTGATTGATTAACTAGCCATGTAAATAGAATAGAAAAAATAAATGAGTTCACTGTCTGCGGATCTTTAAGTTGATTTGTTCATTCAAATATATGTATAATATTGATTTTCAAATGATCACTCGTTGATTGTGATAATTCTTCCATTGCTGATCAAAATTCGATTTACATTTGATTTCTTTTGAGATTTTTTAATGTTATTGTTCTTTGATGAAAGCATTTGGATATTCTTCAACGAAAAAAAGAAGGAGAGCCATAGAGGGTGTTCTTCTTGTTCGATATCATTCTTTTTGTTGTTCGCTAATCATCTGTGTTTCTATAGGTGCTGAACATACCTTCATGATGGGCTGTTGTACTACTTTTATCTATCCTTTCAAACACAAAATTCAAGTTCAAGTTTTTTTGGGTGGGAGATATTATTTTGATAGTATTTTTTTTTTTTTTTTTTTTTTTTTTTCAAAATTCACCGGGCCACCAACGCTGAGTGCAGAGACTGTGAGAGTGAGAGTAAGTGAGAGAATAGCAGCAGTAACTGTTCCGGCAGTGAGAACGTTAGTTGCACCGCACACTAGCACAGTAGTTAGCACTAACCCATACTACAGCAATACCCAGCATAGAGAAGGGGAACAAAACTAGAATAAACACCCAAACATTAGAATTATAACCCAGAGTCGCGTGATCAGAGTCACAATTTTTCTATGCATGAAAATTGAAAAAAAAATACGGTGGCCAGCAAAATTTTAAGATATTAAAGCCCCAAAACCCTAGACAAAACCACATGACTGATTTTTATGTGAAACCTCAACATTGCACATGCAACAAATATCAAAAGTATGAGAAATCTATAACATTAATTATTCCTAATAATCAAACAAACATGTTCTCAGTAGCAAGGAGGGTGAAAGAATTCGTATTAAATAAGTAAACTTTTTCTTTTCAGTTTCATCGATATCTGCTGGAACAAATCTTTTCAAGCACATTCAGTGTAGAATGCTTAAATTGATAATGCAATAAAATTTCAATCACCAGCTAATAGTAGAACTGAATATAACATGAATTTTTTTATTTTTATTTTTTTATTTTAATTTTTTTATTTTCATTTTTTTTGTTTATTTGTTACTTATTTTTCGATTAATTAATGAAGTAGAAACAGTTTTTGTTTGTTTTTTTTCAAAAAAAATATTGAATGTAAATGGTGTCAAAATAGAACAAAAATACTGTTAGCAAAATTAAAGTACAAGAAATGTGCAATAGAATGAAAAAATGGATACAAGAAGTCAAAAATAAAAGTAAAAGAATAAATGAATAACTTGTTACACAGTAACAAAAATGAATAAAAGAATGGTCAGACTTGAGCGTTTCGTTTGAACAATATTGTCCTGAATCGTAATCAATCTTTGTATCAATCACAAAGATAATCGAAATATTCCCAGCCTGTAAGAAAGAAAAAATAAATTAATTAAGAAATAGAACAGAAAATAAAACAAAAACAATTATTATTATACACTAAAATTGAGAAGAACAAAGAAAAAAAAAAAACAAAGAAAGAAAGAGACACACATGAACGTGGTTGTTAGAAGCTACATTTAAGGGAAGAATGTCAATAAGACCATTCTCACTTTTTCTTATCCTTAGCTTCTTTATTTGTCTGCGAAAATGGGTTACCTCCAATATTTACAATAGGACTAGGGAACTCGTCTTTGCTAGATCCGTTTGGATTACTCAAGCTATGCTTATTTAAGCTTGAATCATTTGCAGTTTTTGCTTGAGAATTGCTTGCAGATAATGGAGGTAGAGGTAAACTAATACTCGATGTTCTGATCGGTGTTACTCCAGTGCTTCCTCCACCACCTCCACTCCCGCCACTACTCCCACTACCATTAACATTACTATTATTATTCAAAACAGATTGATTAGAAGTACCACCCAATGCTGACCATTCACTTAAATAGTTAGAAGGAGATGCAAAAAGATCATAATTCATATAACTCTTAGTTGATTCATTCAAGAATTTAGAAGATGCCAATGGGAATCCACTAACAGGAGTTTGTTCCCCATTATTATGATTCGTACCATTGATATTCGTGCCATTGATCGAGCTATTTCCAAATAGTAAAGGTCGAATTGATGAAGAAAGAAGACCACTTGTAGGTGGCAAATTAGTAATCAAAGATGTTGAATTTTTAATACCATTCATACCACTATTACAATTGTCAGTAATATTATTCTGGTTGTTCGGGTTATTACTATTATTATTAGCACTAGTACCACTATCCTTTTGAGTAGAATTGTGTAATGGCAATTGGAAATAAGCGCTTGGTAATCCAGCTGATATTGGCGTTGATTTATGATCACTATTAGTGTTCGAGGAAGCATCTATTGATCTATTCCCTTCTTTATCTTTTAATAAAGATGGAAACTTCGAAGATGAGTTATCTTCATCTTTTTTTGATTTAAATGAGCCATTATCTTCGGGAATGGTCACTCTTAAAACTGGCCTTGAAGAATTATGTGGATTTTGTTTCGGTGTATTATGAAATGCAGGAGAAGGAGTAGAGCTATAAGGAATGTTGGAGTTGGCACTTGTAGATGAACGATGAATACTGAATTGAAAAGGGGAACTATCATCTTCGGTTTTAACTGGGGTGTCTGTTCTAGATGAAGATGCTTCACTTTGCTTGTTTGGGGCGCTTGTAATTGTGGTTGTTAGATTATTATAATTTCCAGTTGGCGGTTGCCTTGAATTCACGTTGCTAATAGTATTATTGAAAGGTAATGCGTTCCTATTATTTGTTAAATTATTTTTATTTATTGATGGCAGCCTTTGATTTGGGAATACAAAGTTTTGAGGAAATGGCGGTTTGATGTTATCATACATTGCGTTTGGATAAACATTTCCTCGCGTTTCATCATATTGATTTGATTTTGAAATAAAAGGTATCTTGTTATATGGTTGAGATGATACATACGGAGGTTGAGGAGGGATGTTGTTATAAATAGATGCAGATTGTGACAGTACTGTCAGTGTCATCTGCCCATATGAAGGGCTGGAATAAGAAATTGGTGGCTGCTGTTGCTGTTGCTGTTGCTGTTGCTGTTGCTGTTGCTGTTGCTGCTGCTGCTGTTGTTGTTGTTGTTGTTGTTGTTGTTGTTGTTGTTGTTGTTGTTGTTGTTGTTGTTGTTGTTGTTGTTGTTGTTGGGTTCTTTGATAATATGCACTTGGTGGAGGAAATGGTGGGTTCATATTAGAGGAATTGGCATAATCACCAGGATAACCATTAGACTTGAAGCGCTTTTGAACAAATCCATTAGCAATAGCATTGGCATTATTAGGATTACCATCAATATTGTACAGATTGTTATTGGAGGTCTCGGCATTAGCGATGCTGTCTTTATTGTAACTCTTTAGTTGAGGGGAAGATCTTTCTCTTTTATGTTTATGAATGGTTTCTTCATCGGCGTCGCTATCATCATCAATCACTGAATCACTGGCCGAATAAGTTGTGGCGGTACTATCGAGTCTTTTATGACCGTTTTTCAATTCTTTTTTACTAAATTCTGCCCCATAACTTGAAGGATCTTTGGATTCATAAATTTTTGATGAATTTTGATAACTATCAATCAACTGATCAATGTTACAAGAACAAAACTCGTAATATTTTTGATTATTATTATTAAGAATTATGACTGCTATATCCACTTGACATAATACTGCAAGTTCGTGAGCTTTTTTGAATAACCCAGCTTTTCTTTTGACAAAAGTGATTGTTCGATTCCTTTCATCAGTGATTGGCTGAATCTCGATTTTTCTTCTACCCATAATTACTAATATCGAGGTGTTGAAACGCGATTAAACGAAAGAAAAATTTTAATGTGGCTATGAGCTTCTAAATTTATTTTGAGCTATTATTAAAATCAATAAGTTCTTTTTTTATCCTTATTTTTATTTTTCTTTTTCTTTTTTTCTGACACTCCAAGTTGCTTATACTTTTATTTTATTTTTATTTTTTTTTCCTACTGTTATTTTTAACTTCTAGGTTTTTTTCATTGATTTAAAAAAAAAAAAAAAAAAAATCACAATTGAAAAAACAGGGATAGAGAGAGAGAGTGGTGGGGTGCAAGTCAAAAGTTGAAGTTCAAGTATATATGGATGATATTGTTTCCTATAATTTATAGGGTGTGGAAGAATCAAGCAAAAAATAATAATAGCGATAATGATGATAATTGTCTTGATGTTTAGTTCCAAAGATAGGTATCTGTATATAGATAATTTGGGGAAGATTGTGTTTGTAATTGATGAGGGATAAGCTTCTATAAATAAAACACAGTCTTTGTCTTCTATTTTTATTTTTTATTTTTAATTTTTTATTTTATTTTATTTTTTTTTTCTCTTAAATTGCAAAAAGGACACACTTAATTAGAAAAGGAAAGGGGGTATCCCACCTCGGCTTTTTTTTTTTGTGTTAAAAATCGATTTAAAGCAAATTGCCATTATGTAGCGCTCTTAGTAAAATGATTTGAACCAGATCTTATAGTTCTAAAATACAATACATATTATCCCAACAATAGAAAGTCATGATATTATAAATTTAATATGTGAGGCTCCATAAGTTACCAATAGTCAACATATCTGATGAGGCTCTATCCATAAATTTAAAACCGATTTTTTTTTTTTTTTTTTTTTATTTTGTAGCTGAATTACACTTTGATCATACGAAACTTTCGATACTATTTATTAACAGTAGAATACAATTCACGCGGTAGGCGAATAAATATAGATTTATTTAATCAACGATATTGTGGTGAATATAATAAAGTTGGGTTAACAATAGAGAGTTCTAAGTTGAAAAATCTACTCATTAATAAATGGAAGTGCTGCAATTTTGAATTATTTGTGGTTCAGTTGGATTTTTTCATCCCACAATGTTTCTTCATTATATCATTGTAAGTAAAGCCCAAAGTGTGATGAAACTGGTGATGATGATATCGGTTACAGCTTTAGATTTAAAGTTGGGATCAATTAGCACTGTTAATAGTAGGCCCCATAATCTTTCCAGAAATTGTGGTTCCAAAACATGAAAGCAAATGAGTGAGTATCGTAAAACAAAATAATGCATTTGGTTTCAATCAAAATAAGTAAAAAAGTTTGATGTGAGATCTTTCTTTGCACAAATAAAAACTGTAGTATTATTTTCTCTCAAATTTGCAAATAAAACCCCCTAGGTAAACTTTTTGAAATATATTAAATATGATGTCTTGTTCTATTAGCTTCACAAATAAATGATCAGATCATAAGGGCCCGGAAGTACCAATAATTGAACATTTCTGGTCATTTATCAGTATTATCATATTATAGCAACATAATTGATAAATTAATATTAGTTAGATGTTAGACTAGATCTGAACATAAGTTCGTTCTTCTCCTATTCTAGAGTTAATGCTTGAGAGTTCATTTATGAAAACAATTCTGCTTTAGATAGCCCTTCAAAATATTCATTATAATTTTCAAATTCTACATCCATTTGTTCAGAATTATCATCATTTAATGATTTTTTGAGGGCCACTATTTGTTTTATTGATTCTTCTAAATCGCCTATAACCTCATCATTTTTATTATTAATATCTTTCAATTCTGTCAATAATAATCGATTATCATTTCTGAACTCATTTAATTTTTCTTGTAATTTATTTAAATAAGATGTTTTAGATACAAGCAAGTTATATTCGATCAAGTAAGTACGAGACAAAGTTTCAATATGAAGAGCTTCGGCTTTATTATCTTCTTCCATAAACTCTTGAGCATCAGTTATTATATTATCAAGTTGTAAAAGTTTAGTTTTGATTTTTTTCTCTTTGAGAATATTACTTATTTCTTTTGTCGAGTTTTTCATAAAAAATTCATTGATTTGTTTGATAGAGTTGTTGAGATATTTTATCCCAGATTTATTATTGAATGAAGGATAACATTTAAGAAGATTGTCAACAGACAAGCATTCAATAGCTTTATTAAGCGCCTTATCAATGACTTTTATCAAAAGTTTGTAACGCAAAGAACTTTCTTGGTTCTTTTCTTCATCATCATATTCTTCTCGGTTACTATTACTTTCTTTTTTATCAAGATCTGTTATCTTTTCTTGGGTTTCTTCTGTTTTGCTTTCTTCGGTAGCTATATCTTTCTGTAAAATGTCATCGATTTGCTTTTTTTCCTTTGGTTCTTGTTGGTCTTGATGTTGTTTTAAAGCTTCATTCATTGGTACTTTTTCATTTTGTAATTTCTCCATGTCGGCATGAGTGCCCTCGCCCTTGGTAGTAGGATGATCCATCTGAGATTAAGGCTTTCAAAAATAGACAAAAAAAAAAAAAAAAAAACAAAAAAAAACAAGAAAGTTTTATTTTTGAAATTACTAAGATGTTGATCGAGATTTTCAAGTTGGCCTGTTATTTTTTATGTCTATAGTTTATAGGTTTGATGAGCTTTGTTTTTTTATTTTTTGTTTTTCTTTCGCTTTTGACTTTTTATTTTTTTTTCCGTGGCGCGTCTGATCTTTCTTTGTATCACCTTTAATATACGCAAGTAAAACTAAAAGCAAGCAAAATGAGACTGTATTTTTAAATATATATGATAGTTCAATCTTCTGGCTTCAATTTGATCATCAAAACTCAAATTTAAAAATAAATAAATAAGGGTTTAATAATTTTAATCTGTTTGTCAGTACCTTTTTTGACATACCGCCATGGTTTTTTTTTATATTCGCGCTATAGCGAACTGGACACCGCGGCACGTGAAGTGCAGGAAAAAAACAGCTCCCCTCCCGCACAAAACCAAAAAAAAAGACAGAACCACCGAGGTAAGACAAGCTAGTTGAAAAGGATAGTGTGTCGAGATATTAGAATGATCTATCGACTTTGAGTCTACATAAATATCATCAAATTAATATCAAATCAAAATTTAAAGAAATGGATTTCTTGAATCAATTATTTACAAATCTTGATGACTTAAAAATCGACGAGAAGAAAGCGCTAATACAATCTGGTCAACTGATTACGAATCAAATCGACAATGATGATCTCAATGTTGGGATCAATAATTATTATACCACCAAGAATAGCAACAATAATAATGATTCGCAAGAATTGGAAGATTTGGTATCGAAAGTTAAATATGAAAGTTCAATCAACAATTTGAAACATCTTAGGGAAACAAAGTATCCTCTTTTGGTGAAATATGAAATCATTGATGTAGTAGATAAGAAAATCCAATTACTTGAATATCAATATCAAGTTGTTCATATAACTGAAGTTAGCAATAAGTTATCAAGTATTGAATTTGAAGAAGATGATGAATTTGCTAAAAGTTTTCATTATGAATCATACGTCAATTCTTTGAGAAATATATTGACAAGCATCAGTAATTTTATCACATTTATTAAAGAATTGAAAATTGAAGAAAAAAAATATCAAGTTGCATGGTCATTAGTGGAATCATTTCAAGTAAAAATAATGGCGGTCAAAAAAATGTTTATAAACAGATTAAAAGGATTAATTGATCAATCAGCTTGGACAGAATTGGATAGTATAGAACCAGTTTTATTTTCTGATATCATCAAGTTTTGTGTGGAATTTAATAATTTACAAAATCTATATTTTATATCGGATCATTATAAACAATATACTGGAATACACGAAGGAAAAGAAAAAGAAAGTTTCCAAAAATTAACTGATTATAATAATAATTCAAGAGATGAGCTTTGGTCAATAGAGATTATTTTACAACCATTACTAACAAAGTTTATTTATCATTTTTATGGGAAAAACTTGACAAATAAATTGGATCAACCTGAGTTGGCATTTGAATATTTTTTAAATTATTTGGAAGATGATAACTTTTTAGAAAAATCATCGAGGCTTTTCCATAAAATTTTTGACATTAATAATGATTTTCCAGATATAGATAAAGACGTAAATTTAATATCGGCTGAAAATAGTTTTATTGTGGTTGAAATTGTCAAAGTATTTGGAAAATTTTTGAAAAATAAATTTTTGAATGATTTGAATTCTCATAAAACTGCATACTTCAATATCAAAACGAACACTAGATTGTTTAGTAATTTGATTTATCAAGCAAATAAATATCAAACAAAAACCTTCGATTTATTTTTCATTGAAGAAAATAACTTGATAGTGGACATATTAATGACTAATGAAAATTGGAAAAAATGGATATCATTAGAAACAAATAATCTAGTTAAAACGTTTAATGACAAGTTTTCACTGAGTTCAGATCTTGGTATTATTAATAATAATAACAACAATTTAAATGAGAACCTGGGTATTGAAAAAGTTTCTATTATGGACGAAGATATATTTACCATTGATTTTAATATTGTTAAACCTAATTATTTGAAACCAACAAAAATTGGGGTTAGTTTTTTGAATTTGATTAAGAATTTGGTTGAATTTAATGTTAATTTGAAAATCCCAGCAATAATTAAAGTCAAACTAATAAAAGAATTAATATATCGAATTTTGGATACGTATTATGAGAAATTCAATAAAATATTGAAAAATTCTAATATTGCGGGGTTTAATAGTATTTCAAATAATTATTTAAACAATTTAATAACGGAATCAATAATGTCATTTGGTAAAACAGAAGATTCAAAAGGAACAACATCAATGATGAAAAAAAATCTTAATAATGATGATATTTTGAATGAAATCAAAATTTTGTGCAAAATTTATTGTTCGATTAAATTTATTATTATTAAATTACAAACCTATGATCAAGATGTTGAATTTATAAAACTCCATGAATATTTGAAATCTTTGCAAACTGAAAAATCTAAAAAAGAATACTATTCTTTATTGCAAGAGTTTGAAATTAATGAAAAAGATATAAATGAAATGTTATCTACTAATGATGAAAATGACACTTCAATATTTAAATGCAAAATAGATAAATTTAATGTTTTAATCAATGAAATATTATATACAATTAACAGTTTTCTCAAAAAAAGTTTGAAGATATACTTGAAAAATTATTTAAATATGGGAAGTTATTGGAAAGGTGAAAATATTAATAGTGATAATGCAAAGAATAATAGAGGTGAAAGTGATTGGGGATTTGAAGAAGATATATTAGATGGTGAACCCTCGTCATCATCGATATCAAAAGCAGAAGTAAATCTTGAATTCCATAATATTGAAAGTTTTGCTGATTTAATTAATTATGGGTTTCAGCTCTCTGGAAATAAACTGTTGGCACTTAATATGACAACTGAATTACAAAGACCAATCAATATTTTAATCAATCAGTTGAAATATTTGAAGAATTGTTTTGGCCCAAATTATTTGAATACTTTGGGAGATTATAAACATATTGAATTACAAGTATTGAAAAACATGAATTATTATTTCCATTCTTATATTATTAATATCAATAGATTCAATTTGAACGGAGCAATTAAATTGAAATTTGATTTTCTACTTGTGGTTAAAAAAATATTGAAATTGGATTCTCAAAATGAAATTGGAAAAGAAAAAATCAACCACTTGAATTATGAGAATTTAAGTCAGCAACAATATCTCGTTAAAATCATTGAATGTTGTAATGTGTTAATGATTAATAAATTGAATTTATCACAAATTACAAATAAAAACAAGTATTTTTCCGATGATGAATTTTTACGTTTGTTTCATAACTTTAAAACTAATAGGGATTTCGATACATTGAGACAAAACTTGGTGATAAAAACAATCAGCGATAGTGAGATTTACGATTTGATTAATAGAATTGTGTATTAAAATAATTTCACCCAAGGAGTAAACATTTTTATTTTTTTATTTTACTTTTCCATGTATGTATTATATTGGAAGTTTCAAATGTACATTCTTTATAGAAGCATAAAAAAAAAAAAAAAAAAAAAAAAAGTCTCGACCCTTTCATGTGTGTTAGCCCCCCCCCCCCTCCAATATCTCTAAGCATAAAAAACGTGTTTTTTTCACAGTGTCTGCTGTACAATAGAGGAAAAAAAAAAAAAAAAAAAATTAAGGAACACAAAAAAAAAAAAGTCGTTTGACTGGCTGTCAATGTCTTTAAGTACAATTTTTTTAAAACATCAAACAAACAAACAATAAACAGTAATAATCAAAAAACCTCTTTACTATCAGGTACCCATTTCCTCTGGAATATTTTTTTTGATTATTTTTCTCTTGAACTTTTGGTATCTAGTTTTTTCAGCTTGCCCCCTACTTCTCTCACTTTCTTGATCAGTCTACATTCATGTTGTGCAAAGTATAGTACTATAAAATTTGTAATAAAAAAAAAAAAAAAAATAATATAACATGAGGTTGAGAAAATCTATGGTCATAGGTAAGTTAAATTCAAAGTCAAATTATAGCAAAAAAAAGAAAAAAAAAAAAAAAAAAAAAAAAAAAAAGATTATGATCATTAACATTTTTTAGTATTGATCTTTGCATCATTTATATCACTTTATCTTGGAGTTGCTGACATACTGATTAAATTTGATAAATTTGTTCATTTTTCGGTATTTTTCTTGATGACCTTGATCTTTTATCATTGCATAGATACAAAAAATTCTAATCAATTGAAACTTGTCACATTTTTTATTTGTTGTTGCGGAGGAGGAATTGGATCAGAATTTTTTCAAAGCTTATTTCCTCATAGAACTTTTGATTATAAAGACATCGTCCTGAATGTTCTTGGATCTAGTTCAGCAATCTTAGTATGTGACCTATATCAACGTTATATGGTTAAAAGAAGAAGAAGACAACGACTTGAAATCATAAAAAGTATTGGAGATGAGGCAGAAACTTTGGCAGAAAACCTCAGCATGAGAATTAGTGGGACTTATTCATATTCAGATTCTCGCCAGATACAACAACAACAATATGATAGCTCTAGTCATAGTAGTAGTAATAGAAGCAGTATGAGTATGGGTATAAGTAGAAGATCTTATGAAGATGCTGATAGTAGTAACAATAATTATAGTGACTACTTTAGTGAAGATTTCGAGAGTCAAGTTGAAAACAATAATCGTCCACTTTCTGCAGGAGGTAGAGCAAGAAAAGGCACAACAAGTATTGAATTGAAGAATGTTGCTCCGATTGCTTTAAATGATTTAGATTCTACAAATATGGTTTGATTCTTCGATACATATATAATACATATAATGATTATTTTTTTTTTTTTTTGTTTTATGAATTCAGGGTTTGTCTTTTCTAATTATAGCTTCTTTTTGATTTTCTTGCAACTTTTTAATTTTAATTTTTGCTCCATTAATTTTTTCTTTCTCTTTTCCTTGTTTATTTTTGTTATTTTTGCACATTAAATTACATTACATTATATACTCAATGATAACTAAATTTAATTATTGTTAATATTAGCTATGTTCTATTATTGTAGTCAGTGTGTATATGATGTTGCCACTGGCCTGGGCTGAGCAACCAGCACTAGCACTCTTTTATATTTTTTTTTGAATATATATTTTTATTTTCCTACTATTTTTGATTTTTTTTTTCTAACACCACTTTTTTCCGTTGATTTCCTATCGATCAAACACATAAATAGAAAAATCACAAATCAATATTAATCAAAATGATCCTTTATTTACTTTCTTTAGTAGGAATACTTTCTGGATTCATTTGTCTTACTCTTGCCATTGCTTCGGGTCTTTATTATCTCTCTGAATTAGTGGAAGAACATGCAGAATTCACAAAACGTACCCTTTTTAAAACAATTTATCTTGTTATAACATTATTGATTGTCCTTTGGTTATTTGAAGGTTTCCCGTTCAAACTTACTGTTTTTGCACTTCTTGCTAACGCGCAATATATGAAAACTTTGACAAAATTCCCTTATTTAAGAATAGATAGTGTTGATTTCATTTTATCTGGAATTTTAACTTTTGCTAATCATTTCTTATGGTTCAATTATTTCAATAATTTGTCAATTAATCGTCATTATAACGACAAAGTTGTTCCATCATTTAGTGAAATATCCAGTTTTTTCGGAATATGCGTATGGTTAGTGCCGTTTTCTCTTTTTATTTCTCTTTCTGCTGGGGAAAATTTACTTCCAAGCAACACTAATGAGCTTGATGCTTCAAGAACTGATAAATTAACCTTAGATGGTGCTGATTACACCCCAACAACATTTACACGTAAAAGTAAAGGTCTCATCAAAGAAGTCATCAATAACATCCGTAATAGTATCAATAGTGTTTTGCAAACAAACTCTCGTGATATCAGAGGAATCATTTGAAAGAAACTGGTGGGGAAAAATCAAAAAATCAAAAATAAAGTACATATTCTCCTTATACTATGATCTATCTACACGATATTACTACTACTTATTTTCTTTCATTTCACTCATTTTTCTAACTTTGTTTTATTACGATAACTTATGATAATTTTGTGTACTGTTGTATATATATACTCTCTTAATGAACAGCTTTGTTTTATGTCGGCATTTTTAATAACTCTCTCTCTCTCTCTCTCTCTCTATCTATTAAATTATTAATTGATCTCTGGCACAATTAATTAAATCGATTCGACAGTTGGTCTTTTTTTCTTGGTGTAGGTGTGGGTTAATGCAAGAATCATATGACCATCCACTTCCCGTCTACCAAAATGAAAGGCGAAAAAAGAGAAAAGGGAGGAAATCAAATTATCTTTCCTTTGGATTTTTTAGAAACACATATGTTGAACATCTGGTTGATCTATGAACAAAGAACAAGATAATAATAATATAATTATTCATAACACATAAATCCATTGCAATAGTATCCTACCTCTCGCTTGGAAAAAATAAATAATGCATTTTGCCAACGTATTTTGGAGTTCGGATACCCAAGCACAGGTGGACAATTTATTGTCCCTTGTGGACTCATCATCTAAAGAATTGAACCAAACAGTCGATTATATTAGTAAGGTCAAGCAATCTCAACTCGATAATTCTCATTCAGTTTCAAATATTGTTGAATCATCTTATGCCCTTACTAAACAAACTTCTCAAAATGATCTGTGGTTACCTTTGATCCAAGAGAAATCAACCATTTCTCATATCACAAACAACAGCAGCAGCAACAACAACAACAATGATAACAAAAGTATCGAACTGGGCCAAACTCCAAATGAACCAAAACTTAGATCCTTAACTGCAAATTTCGAATTACATTTGGATAATTTATCAGAAATTTCTTTTTCAAGAGAATCACTTTCAAATCAAATCGAAAACAAAATCTTGAAAGAAATAACTGAATTTAGAGACGTATATCAACTTTTCCAAAAATCTTCTTCAAAACAATTAAAAGATCATTTGAGCAATTGCCAAAAACTTCTTAAAGTTTCTTTGAATCGTGAAAAAGAATATGATAACAAATGTAGATCTCTTGAAGATTTTAACGATGAATTCATGGTAGAGCAACAAAATAACACTTTGAAACCGAGTAATAATCTTTCTTTTCATCTGCGCTCTTTTAGTACCTCTAGTAATCGATCAAGCGCTAATTCTAGTGTTAATGGAAGTCCTGATCGTGGTGCCAGTAATGGATCATTTCTTAATAATGATGAAGGGGCTGTCTCACCATTACGTCAAATCACAAGAACATTTTCAAATGTTTTAAGTAAAGAAAATAGCGTCAATTATGATGAAAGTAGCAGTGATGATAATGATGAGAGTGAAAGTGAAAGTGATGAGAGTGAAGAATATTCGGAATTTAATGATGACCCAGATAATCATATCAAAAATTTAACTTTTCCTGTTGTAATAGGTAGCAGTGAAACATTCAAAGATTTGAGACAATTACAAACATTTTTCAAGAAGTTATATAGTGATGCCCTGACTTTTGAAAGAAACTTGAAAAGAAAAGAAATTATTAACAATAATTTATCATCACCTTCTTCCTCCACTGAAATTGAAATTGATATTTCCGATAATGAATTAGGAGAATGGTTAAATAATAATCGTCCCAAGACAACTACTTCTTATAAAAACATAGAATTATTTGGTCAATCAATGATTGATCAAGACTTTATTAAAAACGCGTCTTTCGCTGGTCGTTTGTTTGGTAATTTAATGAAAGCCAAATTCGAAATTGGGTCTAATGAAGAATCCGTTTATAGATTCACCAAAAAATTTGTATTCTTGATGAAATTTGATATGGATCATCATCAAACTTTGCAAAAACAAAAAGAACAAAAAAAATTACAAAACAAGGTTAAGAAACAAGAATTGAAAAAATTGGAAATTCAGAAAAAAAAATGGCAAGCTACAACTCAACAGCAGCAGAAACATTTAAGTTTATCTAGTAGTGAGTCAACTCGTGTCCCAGATCATTTATCAGAAATTCATACTCCGAAAAATAGAACAAGATCAAACACTTTTAATAATGGTAATCTTACATTATCAAATACAAGTACTTTACCAAGTTCAATTTCACAAAATAATCTTTCCACTATATTAACATCACATTTTAAATCATTAACTACAAACTCTCCAGAGACTATAGGTAGAAAAAAAGAAAATTTGAAATCCAATATAAAAATTGCCGAAGATGCATTCAAAGTTAGTGTTTTAGAATTTAATGAAGCTAAAAAGAATTTCGAATTTGATTTTAGTAACACTGCAACAAATTTCGAAAATTATGAAAAAAGAAAATCATTTTTAATGATTAACTCATTAAATTATTTATCATTTTTATTAATGAAGCAATCAGAATATGAATTAAAGAAATTTGCTAGATTAAACAATATAATTTCACAATCGAATAATCAAAAACTTATTGATATGGAACTAAATTCTATTATTGAGAAAAATTCGATGTTTTATTATTCTCCTTCTACAGTGGTGAAATTTGAGAAGAAAGATCTAAGTATATCTTTAACTCCAAATTCTAAAAAATTGGCTTGCACTTTAAATCTATTTGGAACCGACGTTTCTTTATTACCACAGTATCATGATCCATCTGACATGTTACATTACAGTAATCCTATCATATTAAAAGAATTTGTGGATAGTTTATATGGACATTTTTTGGTGAACTATTCTGATCAATTCAATTTAGATATACAAAATGCAGCAATAGCCAAAGGTCCTAGTAATGATGCTTCACTACTTGAATTAGGTAATTATGCGAGAAATTCTTGGGCTCAACCATTCAATATGATTGAAGCTTATAGATTACGTCAATTATTGAATGATTTATATGAAAGTTATCAAGATGAGTTATTAGCTAAAAAAAATGAATTGAATTCTGTTAATATGGCTGCTGTTGATGATAGTAGTATAAAATTTGAAGACTTTCAATCAAAAGTGATGCAAAAATGTATCAATTCTTTATTTGGTAGCTCGACATTAACTGGATTAATTTCTTGTCTCAAATTATGGTTACTTGAATTACCTGATAGTTTGATTTCATTCATGGTATTTGAGAAATTTAAATCAATGTATTTTGGTTTATTCACCGATTTATTAAAAAATAAATATAATAATGATGAATCTCAATTAAAAGAATTCATGTTAAATCCTGAATCTGAATTATTATCAGAAAATGAAAGATTCGATCAAATTTTAAAGACATTGAATTTGATACCAAGAAGTAATTTATCTTCTTTATATTTTGTTTTGAATCATTTAATCAATATTTCATCAATGGGATTTGGTACTGCTTCTAACGAAGAAGAAATGGAAACTTATAAATTGTTACAAAAGAAGTTCATTAATGATGTGATAAACCCAAGGTGTGCTGAAATTAATAGTTTCCCATTGGGGCATTTATTAATTAGACCGCCATCTAAATCTAAACAAACTTCTCTTAATCATGTTAATAATCCAAGTAATTTGAAATTTCAGTTTTTTTATAAATTTTTCTTGAAAGATTTATTGACCGATACTTTTATAAACAAATTGAAAATCATGGTTATTGAAAGGGAATCCGAACAACAAAGACAAATGAAATTGAAAATTATTAAAGAAAAAGAAGCAATTAAAAGTATTAGTGCTCAAAACAGTCCAGCATTATCAAAAACTAATATTCATAGATTTAATGGTGAAAGTTCAAGTAAAAGAAATTCTTCCAATACTGATTCAATTATTTCTATTCATCTGCATTCTAATGATGTTGCTCATCAGCATCATAGAAAAAGGACGATTTCTGTGTCTAGTACTTCAACATCTGTTAGTAATCCTACAATTATAGTAGATGGTGTTGCTTTAAGAACTTTTGGCACAAAAAATAGAGTTCCTGGTATATCTGTAAATGCTGACATGTTGAATGAAAATAAAAATAATGATAACAATTCTGGTGATACTACTTCTATTACTACACCGCCTTCATTTTCTCCAAAACAAGAATCGATTAATCCTAGGATGCGAAGAGCAAGAAGTGTTAGTCTTTTAAATAAAATAGTAACACCTTCAAATACCGTTGATTCTCCTAAAGTTCCAATTATTGATTTTACAGATACGGATCAACCAATCAAAAAAAATGATTCTTGAATATTCAATATTCTCTGAAAAAAAAAAAAAAAAAAAAAAAAAATTAAAAAATAAAAAATAATGAAAAAAAAAAAAAATAATATGTTTGATTGTTGTTATTTTCATGTTGATGTATTTTATATGGCATTTTTTTATTCCTTTTCTCTCTTTCCATTTTCAAGTTTGCACTTTTTTCTTTGTTCAATTCAGGTTATTTATCATCCATCATCAACTTGATAAATATCATTCAATCTCTCAAACGAATATTTCTTGTTTATCTATTCCTTTTTCTGTGTCTTTTTTTTTTTTTTTTTTTTTGTTGTATTCTGCTCTGTGTCGTTACTACTATTACTACTCAATTTTTGCATTGAAAGCTATTCTTTTCGCTTCTTTTCTTTTGTTTTTATGATTTGTTTGAAATTATAAAGTTTGTGCTCATTTGTGTATTTATTTTTCATTTTTCCTCCATCTTTTTTTCCATTCATATAAATTATTATTATCATATATGTCGCCGCAGAAAATATTGACGTTTTACAAGTAAGAAATTGGTGACGCAAAAAAAAATAATTGCGCTTTAGCGAAATACTGATTGCTTTATTCAAAATGATTGCGAATAAAGTTCTTTCTGAAATAGGGCATAATTTGCTGGATTTTTCAGTCTTAATCCGCAATCATTTTCTTGGAAAATGCAACTAGATTATTTTGCAGAAGCGCAATTTTTTTTTTTGAAACCCCGTCTAAGCTAAAAAAAATTATCTTGAATAGGAATTTAATGAAACGATTTAGATAAAATTTGCATATCTTGCCTTCATTCTCATTCGATTTGTACTTCTCAGTCAGACAGTGATGTAGACTTGTGTCTTAGATACACGTCACTTTAAAATGGTATATGGTGGGTTGGTTGGGTAGCGCATAAAACGAACGGCATGCATTTCTCTTTCCAAGGGTCCTCAAAATAGGAAAAAAAACGTCTTCTCTTCTAGGCGGGTTCAAAAGAGTAAAGAACCGAATCGGTTTTCCACTCAAATAGAAAATGTAAAATACAAAAATTTTTAAAAGTTGAACTAATCGTAAAGAACGTAAGCATTAATTGAAATTAAAAATTAAGATACAAATAAAAACATTAAAAGAAGAGAGAAATAGAGATACAGAAAGAAAAAAAAACGAGTCTATATAAATTTTGTTATTACATTGTAAACTTACTTTAGTTTTAAATTAAGGCTAAGATACCAACTATGCCAGCTACACCGGCAGCTAAGCTCAATAAACTATTGTTGTCACCAATGTAAGCAAAGCCAGGAGCAACTTTGCCGGCAATACCGACAGAAGAGGCAGAACTGGCAGTAGTGTTGTTACTATCAGACGAAACAAGGCTTGTAGAGAAAACAGACTCTAAAGAGCCAGATAAAGAATCATCACTAGAAGAAGATTTAGAGATTGTGATACTACTGCTGCTTGTTTTTTTGGTAGAGGTAATAGAAGAGGACTTGTTAGAGTGCAAGGTGCTGTGAATAGAAAAAGATTCAGAAGTGATGGAAGCCAGAGTAGCGGTGCCATTGACACCATTAGCTGGTAAGAGAGTGGTGGTTGGGTGTTTAGATTTGGTGAAAGAAGCAGAACCACCAGAAGATACTTCGGTTGTAGAAGCAGCAGATTCAGTGGAGTAAGCTTCAGTGACAGAGGAAGTTTCTGAGATAAAAGTGGCGGATTCAGTGCTAGAAGCGGATCCCGATTTAGTAGAAGAGGTGGTAGAGGCATCACTGGTGGAAGATGAAGATTCAGTTGAGGAGACATTGGTGGAGGAAGCAGCTTCAGTGTGAGAGGCTTCGGTAGTAGAAGTAGTAGATTCAGTACTAGAAGAAGATTCAGTTGAGGAGGCTTCGGTGGAGGAAGCAGCTTCAGTAGAGGAAGATTCGGTGGAGGAAGCAGCTTCAGTAGAGGCTTCGTTAGTAGACGCAAAGGTTTTAGTGGAAGAATAAATAGCCGATGAGAAAGCTTCGGAAGCAGAACTGGCGCTGCTGGTAGCGACAGCAGCACCTGGATTGTATGCAACAGCAGCAGCAATAGCACTAGCTACAGAATCAGCAGCAGAATTTTGATCAGTTCCAAAATATTGAGAGACAGCTGAAGAAGCAGCTTGAGCAACAGCTGAAGCAGATACAGCATCAGGAATGGTGTATACGACGGTTTGTTGGCCGACAACAGTGTTGTCAGTGACAGCAGTAAGGTAGTATTCAGCATTAGCCAAAGAGAACAAAAGAGCAGATAAGACACGGACAGTCAACATGTTAAGTAATTAATAATAAGTTTGGTAGATTGATGAATATCAATTGAGTTGAAACTTAACTAAAGTAAAATGAATCAAATAAAATCTTGTTGATTCATAGAAATAAAAGGGATTTTCCTTGATATATATGTTATATTGCAGAAATTAATAGAGAGGCCTGTTACTCATTTATTTAACTAGTTACTGAAGTTAAAAAATTTTCAAAAAGGTTGAAAGAAGCAAGATCAACAACTGGAACTGCCTTGCATTATGCATAATGTTTCAACCCCAATTGTATTGCCAATTTGAATTGAGTTGTGGTGGTGTGCCCGTTCTTCTGGCTCTCAATTATTTCATCATACTGGCACATATATGAAGCTGGATAAACATGTAAGATCATAACAAGTAATTGTTTCTATAGAATAATCTATGGTATGTTGTGATTATTACGGAAAATTACACATTTTAAAAGTCTATTAGGTATCTTTTTCACAACAATCATGCTTGCCTAACTGTTCATAAATCGCTATTTTTTTCATCTTTTTTGGAGTTAGAAAAAAACTTCTCTAATATCTTTCATTTTGAGGAATTAAAGTATATTTCCCTGAAATCAAAGAAAATGTATGCGAATATTAAACAATTTTAATTTCCATTAAAATAGGTTTGAACAATTATCCTTGATCAAAGGACTTTTTCGGCTCGGTTGTGATGCGGCGTCCACCTATTTTAATGTGGGTTTATGTGAGGCTTGACCGCGTCTGTGCTTTTTTAGGTGGAATTTTAAATAAATTGAAAATTTAAAGCTTTTTTTTTTTTTTTTTGTAATTACTTGTTAACAAGTTAAGCAATAACACACATACAACAAAGTAATATACAGAATGTTTACGATATCTTTGGCTTCTTTTTTTTTTTTTTTTTTTTCTTTGTTGTCTTTGAGAATTCCTCAGTAATCGGATATAATAACTGATTATTACTATGTAAATATTTAAAATACCATGATACTTAGATAAACTAAAGGAATATGTATATATATATATATAGCTGGAAATTTGATAATAAAGGTTATATGAGTTCTTTTATTTTCACCCAAGTAAAGCTGGTTGACAATTTCGACGCGTGAAAACTCATCTATTGTCTTTTCCAATAGGAAAGAGGTTTTAGTTTTGTGTTAATTGTTTGTATTATTCTTTCTCTATCTTCTCTTTCTTCCTCTATATATATATTAAAAATTTTGAAATTGAGTATATTGAACTTAATCAACTCTATCATTTTCTTTCCAATTAAATATTTAGTAACTTGATTGATATCTCCTATGAATATTCTTTTGTTTGCTCATGTACCCCAGAAATTTTAGTGCAGTGTGATACAGGCGAATAAAATAAAAAATTAATATCAAGATTGAATAACAAGCTTGCTAGTATCTTGTTGTAAATTGAAACAAATTTCAATTGTACTATAGTTAGCTAACTATTCCGCAAATCATTTACCTCGATAACAAAAACAATATATATATATATATATATATATATATATATATATATAGAATAACCTCAATTTTCTAGAACAATGCATCTTCTCTGCGGCCCCACTCTGCTATCAATAGAACTTATACAACTTGATACAGACTTACTATCATTAAAAGAGAAAAATAAAGAACCCTATAAATATTTAAATGTTGAATTTTTATTATATTCACTTATCAAATCTATAATTATTGGGAAAATATAAAAAGAACCCAGCATTACTAATTTCTCCTCCAGGAAGGGGTGGGGTGGGTGCAAATAACCTCGGCGCACTATAACGCATATTTATGCCTGTATCTATTAATAAAAAGTAGTAGTTTCTTGTTTCAATCTATTAGAATAAAAACATTGAAAATAAAATATTATTTAAAAGTAAAATGGGCTGAATAATTTATAAATGTATCAAAAATTTTTGATTTATGGACGTATCCGCTAAAAACATTGCTATTTTTTTAAATGAAATCTCAAGGGGTAAAAAATAGCAAGCACATTTTATTCTTTGTTGTTTTTTTGCCTCTAAGCATAGAAAAAAAAAAAAAAAAAAAAAGTTTGACACCCGTTTTTTTTTTTTTGGTAATTTTTAATTAATTGAAAAAAACACAAATTTGTATTTTTTTTATTTTTATTTTTTCTTCCGCAGAAGAAAGATTTTGCTTTTTCTGTTATGTAATTTTATAGCAATTTGTAATTTGAGGGTTCGCAACCTTTATTTTTTTATTTTTTTCCTCTTATTTTTTTTTTTTCTCTCTCTGTTTAAATGTTATTTTTATAAGATATATCTTAAACCAGAAATCGGTAAATGATCACAAATCTTAATTCAGACATCTATCTAACCTGACAACATATTCAATAGATATACAATTGCACTTCTGCCTCCCCACGATTATGACAATACCGAACCGTCAATTGTCCATGAGTATTTCCGGATCTTTAGAAGCTGATCTTCCAGATAAATGTTATTGCGATTATGAAGATTCGGACGTTTATAAACTTTTTGTTCAACCAAAATATTTGAAAATCACTCATAAAACAAAACTTAAAACTCCTATACTTAAAAAGCTTTTTCTAGCCCAGGAATTAGACACAACTAAACCCTCATTGGCCCCATCGTATTCGTCTACTGGCCTCTCAAATAGTGGAAGCTTAAGGCCATCGCTTTCAAGTACCCGAAGCTTACATTCAAAAGGCCATGATATCACAATTAATAGTAATTCTACAAGTTCAGACCCTAGTGTTCAAAATGAACAACCAACCAACACTTTGGGAGGCGAAGGTGATGAACGAGCGGTATGGTGTTTAAAGTTCTCCCCTGATGGTAGATATCTAGCCGCTGGCGGTAAAAACTCAACAATACGAATTTATAAAGTTATATCATCTCCATTGGATAGATTGGAATATGAAACTGAAAGAATTGACAAAAATATGCTTAGAAATAATACTAGCGATTTGACTTCCCTTTCTGAATCAATGAGCGCTGATAATTCAATTATTGATGGTCGAACCTGCCGAGCAAAACTGATTCATTCTTGTCATAACAATAATAGTCGTAGTAGTAATAATAATATCAATAATCCTGCATCAGGTGCTAATAGTGGTACACTTTATGCACCATTATTTCATGAATCGCCTTACAGGGAATTTGTTGGTCATAGTCAAGATGTATTGTCATTAGATTGGTCAAAAAATAATTTTTTACTTTCATCATCAATGGATAGAACCGTTCGATTATGGCATGTCGATCGAACAGAATGTTTACAAGTTTATAAACATTCAGATTTTGTAACATGTGCAAAGTTTCACCCCGAAGATGATCGATTCTTTGTTAGTGGATCGTTGGATAAAAAAGTTAGATTATGGTCAATTTTAGAAGGCGGTGTGAGTTATAAAAGCGAGGTTTCAAATATGATCACCGCTTGTGAATTCTATCCAAAGGGCGAAATGGTATTGGTAGGAACAATTAATGGTGTGGTTTTTGGCTTTGAAACAAAAGGTTTAAACTTGAAATTTCAATTCGATTTGAAAAAGAATTACATCAAAAATTCAAGTGGGGCAAAAATTTCAGGTTTGGAAGCATTTGAAGCCCCATTAGAAAATGGAGGACTGGAGGTTCGAGTATTAATAACTACAAATGATTCAAGAGTACGACTTTATAGCTGTACAAATAAGAAATTTCTCATGAAATTCAAAGGATTACAAAATAAATCATCTCAAGCAATGGCTGTAACTTCAAGTCAGCATAGTTTGGTCTTATCAGCATCAGAAGATCAACTGATTTATATATGGGAAGTTAATGATCCAGAAGTCTTGGATAAATCTAAAAAATCCAAAGGAATTAACAACATATTCAAAAGCAATCATCAGGTTGACCCTTCAAAAAAATCTGCTAAAGTTGGTGATCCTGATTTACCTGAAAGTATCAAAAATTCAAACTTTTATTCGTTCCATGCACATTCATCTTCTGTAACTAGTGCAATATTTGTTCCTGAACGAACTAAAAAGTTGTTGTATTTATCTAATGACCCAATTTATGATTTGAATAGAACATTTGCAGAAATGTTGCTTAGCAGTCATAATACCAATAATGGTATGCTTGATGAATCATCACCAAGAGCTTGTGAAAATTTTTCAAATATTTTGAAAAGAGTAGCTTTAAAAAAATCACCTGATGAAAAAAATACTTGTGATTCAATAAGTTGTAAAGAGGAAATTCCAAGCTTTCTTAATAAAGATAATGCCGATGCTTGTATTGACATGTTGAGATACTACAAAGATCCTAATATTGATTTAGATTTGATGCTAACTTTAATTGACCCACTCCAATTTCATGTTATTGTATCAGCCGATATCAAGGGTAAGATTCGAGTCTTTCGAATTGATTCTGCATCTCAAATCAGAAGTCTCCTTCAGGAAGAATTGATTCCTACCAAAAATAGTAAAAAGAATCATAATCATCATTCACATCTTTATCATCATAATAGCAACCCTGAACACTGTAAACTTAATTTGGAGCCGTTTTTAAAAAAATTAAACGGTTACGAGGAATATCTTATTTCTCATAGAATGACTATGGATAGTAATGATCAAACACCTAAAAAATATAATTATAATAATCATATCAGCTTCAAAGATATGCCAAACTCGAAGATAAAGAAATCTTCAAAAAATAATGGTTCAAATTCTTTGGGATTTGGCTCTCAGGATTCAAACACATTGGTTGAATCTTCTGCTGGAAGCAGAAATTCCGAGTCATTTAGTATTGGTGGTGATATTGAAGTTCCAGTGGATATCCCACGTCGTCGATTTCAGTTGGGTGGGCTTCGTAGCCTCAGTAAATCTAGTATTAATATTAATGACTTAGACATATCAAGTCATAATGAAACCCCTAACAACAGAAGTGCAGTTACTTTAAAAGATCTAATGGCTAATCAAAATCCAAAAGACAAAAAAAATGATCACCTGCCTATCAAAAAGAGTTTAGGCTCATTTTATTCTCTTGGTAATAATTCAATTACCTCATTAATAAGAGGTAGTTCAAAAAATGAGCGTGATGATATTCCTCGACAATGTGATGTATGTCAAGGTTCCAAATTTATATCAAAAAAAGTCCAATATAAAGATCACTTAATGATTGTTAGAGTTTGTCAAGACTGCGGCAATCAATTAAGCGTCTTGTAATTATCACAAGACAATAAAGATAGCAATAGGAGCACCTTTTATTTTCTTGAAATGAATCAGTTTCAATATACATATAAATACATATATATAATATTATGTTAAATAGGGCAAGTTTATAATCACTGTTTTGCTTTAGCACTCTACTATCTTTTTCTTTTTATGACTTTTATTCAATCAATGATATGTATTTTAAGTACCTGTATGTATTATCTTTATTGTCTATTAATTGAAAGTTGAGGATTTAATTGAATTCAGAAAGGAAAGAAAAAAAATTGTTGAGTTAATGAAAACATAAATAAAATTATTAAATATAAAAAGAAAGAAGGTAAGCCCAACGCGGGGCTCGAACCCGCAACCTTTCGATTAAGAGTCGAATGCACTACCGATTGTGCTAGCCAGGCGGATGTACGAATATTTTTATTTCAAAGCCTTTATGATTCAATATAATTGGAAAGGAAAAAATTTAATTGATGTCCTTGTTAGGTTTTTCCCTCTATTTAGTATATAGTTTAGTTCATAAATGTACGAATCTTTTTGAATGTAAAAAAAAAAAAAAAAAATTCCCTATAAATATGTTTCTATTCTCCTTTTTTATTTTAATTTCAAAACTATGGATGAAAATGAGAACCTGCAACCTTTTTTTTTTTTTTTTTTACAATCGAGCGGTCATCTAATTCATATTACTATTAAGAAAATAAAATAATATAAAAAACTATTTAAAAATTAGGGGTTTTTAGTGAGTTAAATTCTCACTCAAAACAAAGTTGAGATCAACTTTATTTTGATCTTTTGAAGATTTTCCCCGTAATAGCAAATTATATAACATATGTATAGATTTTAATATAAATCTAGTTTTACGTGTCGAAAAAAAAAAAATCCAAATTTGAGAAAGTTTCGGGAAGCAAATTGAGTCTAGAAAAGTCTAAAATCTTCTCTGCGCCTTCCTTTACAGGACAAGAAGACATAGAAAAAAATAGTATACCAAAATTCACAGTTCGTCAATCATCTCCAAAATTAGTATATTTAGGAATTCCGATTCACACTGAACCTCAAGAAAGTAGAGAAAAAATAATTAAAGACATTAAATTCAAATATTTCTCTTCAAAGATGCTTCTGATGAATGTATTTGAGAAGGTCACAGGTTATAATACCTGCATTATTCCCAAATTACTTTACAGAGCCATGCATGATCCTCTTGAGTCCTCTGTCATTGAGGATATTGAAAATTCCTTCAAAAAAATATGTCAGAATCACGCCAGATTGTCATTGGAAACACTAAAGACACATAAAGAATTTGGAGGATTTGGAATGATTGATTTAAGAAATCACTTCTTGCATCAATTTGGAAAAATCATCTATAATGTGTTGACTGATGAAACCCAAAATATTTATTATGAAAATTTTTAGGCATAAAATTCAATGTACTATAAATGGTTTTATCCAAACGCATAGGTTGAGGCTAAAAGTTGAAGAAATGCAAAATCAAAATCAAAACCAAATGGGTATCATTGCAACAGATTTAAACTATAAATTTATCCGCACACATCCTCGGTATGCAGTATTAGTTGGTTATGAACTATCTATTCCTTTGGCAAATGGAATCAAATCAATAACTTTGCTGGATATAATCACAAGTAATTTTTTCTCCAAAGCCGAAAAAGCTTATTTAAAAGCATGGGAAATTCTATTCGAATTGGATCATCAAAACCCAATTCATCTATGCGAAATATTAGAGATAATGAATTTAAAAATATTTTAAATAGCCCAGTTCCTATGAATTATAGAACAATAAGACCTGAAATGTT
This sequence comes from Saccharomycopsis vini, assembly GCA_031124825.1. Lineage (NCBI taxonomy): Eukaryota > Fungi > Ascomycota > Saccharomycetes > Ascoideales > Saccharomycopsidaceae > Saccharomycopsis > Saccharomycopsis vini. The sequence goes on from JASTUB010000126.1 coordinate 34,263, forward strand.
CAATTGTGATTTTAAAAAAGGAAGCAAAAAAGAACAGGAGAAAAAAAAGAACAGGAGAAAAAAAAAAAACAGTTCCAAAATTTCCACAACTTTGCTAAATTTTCAAGATGCAACTCCAAAACATCAAAAAAAGTACTGGAAAAAACTAAATCAAATAGCAAAGGAATACCCAGGTACAATGGAGAGTACCTACCTTATGAACTTGGGACTTACATTATTCAAATACACAAATAGCCCTTGCAAATATTGTAACTTTCCACCGGAAAATTACTCAGAGACACCTGCTCAAACAAAAATAGACTATATCAACCACTATTATGTTCAATGTCAAATCTCAAAGCAATTATGGAGTAAAACAAATATAGGTATGCAGTTAAGTTGGAAAAGCCTAATTATGTCAATTCATGAAAATAAAAAAATGATTAAAATAGACCGTTTTATGTATTATTTTGAAAGATTTAATATAGTACGAAGGACAAATGAAAGCTGGGGTACTAAATCAATCCCAGAAATTATTTTTCTTATTTTAGCGGTCGTTTGAATACCTAAAATTAAATTACAATAATTAAAGATATAAATTAAACCTAGGGGTTGTTGGTGAGTAATCACCCTTTTAAAACTATTTTTTTAATAGTTCTAAGCGATCTTTTGAAGATTTTCCCCTAACATATATATGTATAGATTTTAATATAAATCTAGTTTTCCCGTGTTGAAAAAAAAAAAAAAAAAATGCAGCACAAAAGAGCCCCCACGTTTGGTTTGCTAGCTGAATAAGGAGACTACCACTCTAAAGGTATCGGTAAAAGGGGGTTTTAGTGAGTAGGAATCAGTATTCCTCACATTACTAATGGAATAGCGCCCTACGTAGATTTCCTCCTGCCTTCGAAGGTTGCCTACGTGGTTGCAATTCGCACATCCTAACCCCCCTGGTCCTGGGCTGATAAAAATATAGGGATCAAATATATAGAAAATGTTAAGTTCATAAAAATTAATATAATATAAGGAAGATAATATTTGAGATTGGTTGAGAGCCCCAATCAGTATTATGCGACCTTCGCACCAAATTGAATT
>JASTUB010000127.1:0-35223 GCA_031124825.1 Saccharomycopsis vini
AGTTTTTTTTTGTTTTTTTTATTTTTTTTTTTTTTTTTTTTTTTTTTTTTTTTTTTTTTTTTTTTTTTTTCTTTTTTTTTTTTTTTTTTTTTTTTTTTTTTTTTGTCGGTTTTTTCTTTGCATAAAACCACAACCCACACGAACCTCAGTCCAATGCAGTGCTGCTAATCAAATACGTCACATTAATAGATAAAATAGACTGTTATATACAAAACCTCCTTATCCTCACCATATAACAAAATTACTTATCATTATTTATATTAATGTACACAAAAGAAAGTAAAAGAAGAATTTATGAAGATGCAGTTCAAGTAAAAAACACTGTAAAAACGGTAACTTGAAGAGAAAACAGATATCTCTATTGAGATGAGTTTAATCAAAATCAAGGTTAAATTTGCCATATTTTCCATTTTCTTTCATCATAAGAAATTCTCGAGTCCAATTTTTAGACCATTCAATGCTAACAAGGTTGGCGCCTTCATCTTCTTTGGCAAGGATATCTTGGAATTGGTCAACTAACTCTTCAGCGGCATCCCATTGTTTAGCTTTCTTCAAGTATTTGTAAAAATGGACAACATCATCTTCTGATAGTATACTCAAAATTTGGCTATATTTATCTATACCAATATCTTTGATTTTGCTAGAGATGTCTACTTTGAATGTTGCAGATCCTTTTCTTAAGTCCCATATTCTCACTGTATTTTCAAGCACAACTATTAACCAATACCCATTTCCTGCGAAGAGTGTTTTGTTAACTTTAGACTCATTTTTAAAAGTAGTAACCTTATTTCCTGTTTTCAAATCATAAATGAATACTTGTCCATCAGAACCACCAATACTTAAAAGAGACCCATCCATGTGTAAATCTCCACAGACATAATTTATCAGACTGGCTTTATCTAAACATGAATTAAGAACTACATTATTAGTCTCGCAATCTACAAGTGTCCATTGTCCACAATCATAGACCTGAACTAGTAGATGTGATAGTGAAGGATGATGAAGTATAGTCATCACAGGTGATGATGGGGGATCTGATGGAAGAGATATTTCGGTTGATGATGGGTTACTCAAGAATTTGGACGGAGACGATAAATCAAGGTCGGCAATATATGAGCAGCCATCAGAAAACCCTAAAACAGGTTTTATATCATTATCGTTTTCAATAGTAACGAATCCTAACGAGGTTAATTGAGAGCTATGAATACTGCCGATTTTAAACTTGTGAATTAATGATCCAGTTTTCACATTTAGTACAAAGATGTGTAACTTGTTGCTTACCAATAAGTAGTCGCCTTGGATAACAGATAATCTTTTTGAGTTAATCAATTGATTGGTTTTTGGGATTGACAAGTCTGAAAATTGCTGGAAATTCTGAGTAGCACTTATTGAAAGTTTATGTTTTGCGGTATTCAAAGACGACTTATTTTCCTTAATCTCAGCCTGATGGCTAGCACTCAATCGAGATTCAGAGAGTTTGAGCTGCTGAAGAGGATTATTAAATTCAGATGAGTTTTCATCTTTTTCTTCTTCATTGTCATGGTCTTTATCCCCCACATCCGCGCCCAATATATGTTCGTCGCCTTCATTTGGTTGGGAGACAGAAGTAAGCTGACCTGAACTTGTCAATTTCTCCAAAGCTTCATCTCTTTCTTTAGTAACCTTTGCAATAATCCTAAGAGCCGCGTCGTAATGATATACACTAGATGTCAAGTCTTTTTGCAAAGCCTTTACCTTTTTTTTCAATTCAAAGTTTTCCAAAACAATTGAATCCCACTCATTTTGTAATGCCCCCAATAAATATGGGATAGAACTCAGCTTTGTGTTGAAATCCAGCTGTATTTTCTCTGATCCTAGTTGTTTTATTGGAATTAAATCCTCTAATGTCATTGGGTCGTTGGAAATAGGGTCCTTTGAATATCTTCGAATATAAAGTGTGATAGTATTTCGGTCAAAAATCATCTGTGATTTTGGCGATAATACCGCATCTTTTGTGGGTTGTTCACTTACTAGTCAAAATTAATATGTTAGTATTGTATTACTTTCCAAAAAGGTGTAAAAATAGGAATTTTCAACACATACTCGAACACTGCATTTTTTAATCAATATCAAAGTAATATTTATTTGCCTGTGCGTATTCCCCTCGGTACGTATCACAAAAAAATAGAAGAAAAAATTCAATCTAACTTGTGATTACTATTTTTTTTTAAGAGACTTATTCAAAGTTACAACTATAGTAGAGTCTATAGATTCTGCTCTTTTTTTTTATTCAATTTTACTATTTTTTTATTTCTGTTTATTTTTTTATTCTATTTTTCTTTTGGTGTGAGATTTTTTGCAGCAAAAAAAAAAAAGAAAAAAAAAAAAAAAAAATAGAACAATTTTACTTGGTGCACGCTGTTTATGAATCTGAAGAATGTACAGCTTCCAACCCAAAATACAATTTTTTTAAGTTAATTTGTAAAAATAACATCTCTTCATATTCCCATATTAAAAAAATTTAAATATTACACTAGTGCTTCCATTAAAAAAAGAAAACCAAATAAAAAAGTAAAGTGAAAGAATCGAACTGAATAAAAAAAGAAAAAAATAAATAATCAAATTGATGAACAGTATCTCAAATAATTTGCATTCTAGAATGTAGTCTCCCACCATAGAAATTCAACATGGATCTACTTTTAAAATTCTGAAGTTGTAGTCTTCTCCAAGCATCTTCAATGTGGTATGGTTGCAAAGGCTTTACATCTTCGCCTGGTCCATCAAATAAGAAATGACGACCAGTGATTTCAGAGCGTTTCTTTCCATTTGATTTTGTCAAAGTCTCTTGTTGTTTGAATTTTAAAGCTTCTTCTGTCAAAGAGCAAACCATTTCAAACGTTAAAAACCCTAATATATCAATCACATCATCCGAAGGCTTCAGTTCCATTATATAACTTGTTCCACACCATTCTTTGAATCTTTTTCCTTTTCTAAATGTAAAACTGGCCTGACGACACTCACTAAAATGAACATATTCCTCTCTTGTCATATTTCTTGTTCGATCATCTGCATTCTTAAGCCTTTTTAAGCTCATCATTGTAGCCTCTTTTTCTTCTTCATCATCTTCTTCCTCAGCATCCCCAGTATCCAAAGCTTGCTCACTGAACATAAACTGTACTTCCCATGGTAGTCTCAACTTTATTTTCTTATATTTCAACATATTCTTAGAGCTATCGCCCATACCGGTAGCTTGTTCGTCTAAAAACTCGGCATTATCAACAGCTCCTCCTGCATCTTGTTCTTTAGCATTTTTACGCACATCCTTCCAAGATAAATAAGTTCGAAGTCTATTGACTTTGGCTTTATCATGACGAATAAGAAAAATCATATCCTCAGATGCAATACTTTTGGATCCTCTCATTGCAGCCGTCTTAGTTGCTTGTAAAAGAATTTCAACCACTTGGCCGCGCACAATGTCTTCGATTAAAGCGGTTGTGACAAATGGTGGGTCATGGGTTTCGCCTGAAACAAACATCATTTGTTGGATTTCAACATGATATTTGTACTTTGATGCACTTGTTTCGTTCATTTTTTTTTTTATTATTATTATTATTATTATTTCCTCACTTAGTCAATGATGTATTTTCCTTCAATTTATATAGATAGTTGTGATATTGTTTACAATAATAAAGGTTTCCTCTGCGCTAGCACACTTATTTTCCTGTGTTATTGAAGATAAAATCACGGCGTTATGAGCTATTTTTGCGATTTAGCATTCAACAAATAGATATATACTATCTAAACAACAATATTAATAATATGATTCACTTAATTTCATTTGTTCTAATGATCTTAGTGTGATGCGTAGTGTAGAACACTTGACTTCAGCAATTTCTTTGTCTTTCGAGAGGGGTTACTCATTTCTCTGATTACTAATTGGTGACTAATACATGTTTTACGAACCACCAAAAATATTGACTTTATGTGAGTTGGTTGATTTAGAAGGCCTTGTGAACACAAATATATGTAAGATTAAATTACAGATATTGACTTTTTCAGCTCATCTTTTTTATGTTTGTGTTCTAGGCTGAGCATTTATTTAAAATAAATATTTATAGCATAATTATTAACTCTTTTTTTTAGAAAAATGTCGAATTTATTTCGTTGTTTGTCTTTTTTTTTTTTTTTTCGTTGATAGTTAGCTATATACAACACTCTTAATAGACTTATGCAACCTTACTACTTACAAGCAAAATATGATAATAATCATAACAATCATCGGAATAAATATGTAAATACCTATAAAAGCAAAGTCACTTTCAGAAATATTTGGTTTCTTATTGAGAATTGTATAACAAAAATCGATAATTTTCATTTCACAATGATGCTCCCATAATCAAGCAATCTATTAGTGCAAATCGTTCCGTTATTTTTATCGTTAAATGACATAATCCTTTGATTGCAAGAAATTTCATAAACATTTTTTAGTTACATAAAGTCCAAAAATTCTTTCATAGCAATCAACATTATTAAATTATAAAATTTTCGATAGGGAGCTCTGGTTGAAATTTATGGAGAGCTTGATAAAGCTTAGTACCCTCTTTCACTTTTTTTATCAGCATCACTTTTCGTTAGTTGATCAAAAACCTTGCCAAAGTTGATGATTCTATGATTCAAACACACATGTAAGCAGTTTTTGTTTGATTTTTATCGTAAACGTGAGAACTATATGGGTTTGTGACATCTAAAGATGTTAGAATATTAATGTTACCATCGGTTATAATGGTAGACATAGGTTTGTACCGAGCCAAATAAGCTACTACTTGCTGAACTATGTTTTGAAGATGAGGTTGTTCAATAAATCTGCTATTTTCGACAAAGTTTCAGAGGTTTTTTGGTGTTAAAACTGTTGCGGGATTGATCTAGTGGGAAACAAGTTACAAATTTCTGGAAAACCGCGACTCTAATTTTGATTGAAATATTTGGCGAAAATAGTGGGTAATGCTGCGCCAAGATCAGCATTTCGATCCTGCTAGGGACCATTTTTTTACACACTTAGACAAAGAGCCTAATAATAATGTAAATAAAAGGATTAAAATCTTAAAAACTACGCTGTGGGTTAAGGATCATTTTGTAGATTGTTTGTTAGTTTGTTTTTTGAAAAAAATGATAGAATTATTTTTCCTTTTATTCACGAAAAAAAATCTTGTGTTAAAAATGTTGTATTTTTTTTTATATTAAAGAGTTTTAATTGAAGTAGCGCTTTGGTATTTCTCACTGAAAACAACCTTGTTCTTGCCTATAAAGTTTCATAAAAAGAAAGGTGTTGAATATTTCTAACAAGGGTTCAACCCCAACCCAGAAAAAAATGGTCAAATCTTTTACCATATTCTCAAACTGATATTGAAAAAGGACGATGCATCAGAAATAAACTGAATGGAATCAAAGATTTAAGGTACATACTATTTCATAATATGGGCGATTTTTTTTTGTCATTGATTATGTGTATAATATTATTTGTTAAATAACGGGAAAATTATTATAATATTCTTGAGTTCTTACACAGCTTTCAAATTGAAATGGGTCTAAGCTTAGAAGTACATCAATGTGTCATCGTAATTTATTCAAAGGAGTTACTATGTCTTTTTTTTTTTTTTTTTTTTTTTTTTTTTTTGTTTTCAATTCAGTGGAATTTTGGCTCTATATAGGCTTTTGATATGATCACTAAATTCAAAAAAATCTCCTTATTGATAGAACGGAAACTATAAGCTAAATAAATGAAAATATAACTTTAAATGTTTATTATGAAAACCAATTCAACTAAAGCTGCTACAAAGTTACACCTAGAAAGAATACATATAAAACATTTAGAATCAGTTGATTATGAATTTCTTGAAGAAAAGCATAAAAGTGTTTTGTTTGTAGCTGATGCTCGCCTTGGTTAAACAATTTGGTGGTCTCTCAAGATATTTTTTTTTGGTTTGTAGCACGGACGCAAAATCAGGTCTGCTGAGAAAATGTGAAGCGACCAAATTGTCACAAAATGAACTAATAATTAGAAAAGTAGTATAGTATACTAACTAATAAAAAAAAAGGAAGATCACGATAACATGTTAAAATTGCTATTGTCTTTAAGATAATAATTCTATCAATGAAGACAAAAATATTAATATTTATACTCTCTTAATATGAAGTTCCAATATTTATAGCCCTGACCACCAAATAATAATATAAATAGAATTATTAGCCATTTTATGCAAGGCCTAAATTGTCCAAAATCTTAATTACAGAAAAAGACATAATTTTATGGAGATTGTTCAGAGGTGCATATAGTAGTATACTTCTCCCCGCACTCTCCAACTCCCTCTCTAGGCGGCACTTATTCGGTTTTCATGACTTTTCCCTTAAAAAAGTTCATCGAGGTGATTAATATTCATTAATTGGAATTAATGGATAAATAAATTGATTATCCAACATAATTAGAAGCCTAAAAACCAAACCTTCAAAATAATTCAAATCAAAATCTTTGAGGATACAAGGTCAATAAACTTCATCATTTTTTCGGACTTTTAAGCAGTACATATCACTCAATGTTCGTGCCTCAAAAGTATAATCCACCCACACCCACCCTCTTGAATCCGGCTTCAACAATATGTCCTATTAGTCATTTAGATGTCAATAATGTCGGACTAATTGATCCCTCAAAGTCCTTGGATTTTGTCAATAGTGATGGAACATATAAGCAAACGGCTTTTATGGTGATATCTAGAAGTCCATTGAGTATCGATGACCCCCATACTTATATTGCTCTACCTCCGGACTTTCAACCAAATAAGTCAAAACTTTTCACCAACTATCCCTTTGCTTTGACAAGTAACACCGGAAACTTATCTGGAAGTAACAATATTAACTCTCACATTACCAGTTTGAATAACTTTAGCACAACCGGAGCTTCGACACACAATGGTAATGGGCAACCATCAATGTCACACAATAATTCAGAAAATGCTAATCAGAAATTAGTAGAGAGATTACCTTTTGGCTCTAATGTTAATCCACTATTGCCAGATCCTTTCAAATTTGTTCACCTCACTCCTGGTTGTGGCTCTCATTATGTGAAAATTAAAGATGGTCCGGCCGACTTGGCTAATTCTTTTGAGAGTATCATTAAATCGAGTGCTAGCAACAGTAAACTTAACAATTGGGGTAAAAAATTAAATGTTAATAATAACAGTACTTCCAGTAAGAATAATTCAAGTTTTGTATCATTTGGATCATCAACAAACAGAAGCCTCATCAACAACGATTATCTCAAATTGCCAAAAAACTCAGTACTTAGAAATTCTTCAACATTTTTAAACAGAGCCTTACCAATAGAAAATTTTAGTAAAAAAATTAATAGTGCAGAGTCCTTAATTTTCAACTATAATGGAAAGGCTTTCAACCTTTACGCTATTCATCCTAATGGCTTCTCACAAAAAGGTCTTGATATGAAAGAAATAATAGAAGAAAGTCCATTAATAAGAATTGTTTTCACTTCCTCAATCTCCACGACTGCATGTTTTCTTTCTGGTACTGGAAATAATACCAAGCTTGATATATTGATTGGGTTTATAACTGGTGATATTTTTTGGTATGATCCCTTTGTAAATAAGTACACTCGATTCAACAAGAATGGAAAATTGATGAAAAATTCACCTGTCATAACGCTTCAATGGTGTGATAATGGTGCAAATTTCATGGCTGGATTTGGTGATGGATCCGTTTTAATTTTTAGTAGATTCAAAGAAGATGATGATCTGCATTATGTCAATGCTATCCGTAAAAGTGCTATGAATAAAAATAAATCTGATAGCAAATTTATTCGGGTTTTGAAATCGAAGTATGATGAAAGTGAATTAAATCCTATTGGGCATTACAAAATTGGCTCTACTCCAGCTACCTCAATTGAATTATCCCCACAATTTTCGTCTCAAAACACACCTATAATACCAAGTACAACTACCTCAAAAACCGCTTCAACTACTTCACTCAAAGGAAATGCAAAAACCCCATATGTGAACCCTGTGGCCAGTGGAGCTGGCTCCAACACATCCACTAGTAAGAATTTAATCAGTATTACGTGCGATGACGGTCACTTGAGAATCTTTGATTCTGTCACAGAGAAGATCACTGATATAATTCCTAGTTATTTTAGCAGTCTAATGTGCAGTTGCTGGTCCCCTGATGGTAAGTATCTTGCTATTGGTGGTCAAGATGATTTGATTAGTATCTTCGAAGTTACAAATTATTACTTTTCTTCGGGTTTAGCTACAACGCCTAATATTCCAAGTACTACAGGAACGACACTAAGCTCTCCAGGAAAATATACACGCGCAACCTCTAATTCTTCATCCATTTCTGCTGCTTCAGTTGCCGGCACTCCTCAAGCTCTATTCCGTCTTGTCGTGAGACTTGAAGGACATACTTCGTGGATAAGATCCATCAAATTTGACTTTTTTAAATCACCTCCTTTTCTTGTCACTAGCCCAATTAATTACAGAATTGGTTCTGTTGGAGATGATGGAAAGTTTTTGCTTTGGGACTTCTCTCCTAAATTATTACCAAAAGCTAAAGGTCTCTTGAAAGTGTCGACAAAAGCAAGACATCACCATCACCATCACAATCACCATCACCATCATCATAACGGTAATCATGAAAACAATCAAGGTGGTGCACATTCCAAGATTAGTGTAAGGAAAAGAAGCAACACTGCATCATCCAACAAGTTTCTTTCTACTCCTGCTTCTGGTTCATCTTTACCTTGGCCTATAAATACTAGTTCAGCCCAAACTAGAAGCTTGGCTCAAGCTTTATCCTCAATGAGTCGTCAACCACAACAGCAAAACGACCATTCCAGCCCAACTGCTGCTTCTTTAGCTACTACTAGTCAACGATTGGGAAGTCAACAAGTATCTCAACCACAGCATACTACAAATGTCCATGAGATGGTTTCAAAATCAGTTGTTCCATTTTTACAGCCTTTAAATATTATTGATTGTGGCCTAGGAAGATTGAGCTCCATTCAATTTACTCATGATGGAATATGGATTACATCTGCTGGAGGAGACGTCAGAAAATGGGATCGCCCACAGATCTATCACATATATAGCACATCTGAAACGAGCTAGTTTGTTTCAGTTTGCGTATGCTTCTATGTCATTTTTCTGTTTTTTATTTATTGTCTATATATTTTGGTTTCTGTTGTTTTATCTTATCTTGCTCAATTTTTCTCTTTATTTTATTATTGTTATCTTTCTAGATTTAAAGGACAAATAGTTGGTTTTTTTCAGTGTTTTTAAAATTTCAAAATTTACAGTTTTGGTTTATTCATGTTCCATTTTTTTTTTTTTTTTTTTCTCGATGTAAATATGTAGACACATAAAAATACAAATCTATATCATCATCAAACATATAAAAAAAAACAGCAGGATTATTAATGAACAGATTACATATATTTTTTTTTTTTTTTTTTTTGAAGGTTTGTTTGTTTACATTTTTGACATTTAGTCGGGCCGCAGCTTTCTCGTATTACCGAAAAACTATTATTTCTTTCAAAAATTAAACCCTTGTCACCTGGTTCCCGCTCTTCCTATTGCTGCAAATTCGCGAGATCCCCTTACAAAACCGGTTCCGGTGAGATCTAATGCATCTAATGCACAGCCAACCGATAGATTTCGACCAAGACCCGCCCCAAAATAAATTAAAAAAAAAACAAAAAAAAAAAAAAAGAGTAAAAAAAATCAGCATCAAAAAAAAAATAACAAAAAAAAACAAAAAAAAAAACAAAAAAAAAAAAAAAAGACCCAGCAAAAACCCAGATTAACCTGATGTTAGTTATCAAAAAACAGTAGTCCTTTTATCATTCATCATCATCTTCAAACTATTTTTATACTATAACGAATCTATATCATAAAATATAATACCTATACTGAGTACCTATATCGAATACCTAGAATAGCATACAAACAAATTTTCGATTTTTTTGCTTTTTATTTTTTTAAAAGGCCGACCCCTAGTTGCATCGACCAAAACGCGTCATCAATTACTTTGTTGACTTCTAGAATAGTACTCTAAACGAAATTCAATTGGGTGATAGCTATAAATGACTTCAGAAAGCAATAGTCATCGCCTTAGTACGAGCAGTGGAAGAGGAAGTGGGCTTAAAAGAAGTACTGCTCTATTCAATCTTTCTTTGAATAATGATTCTTTGATTACTTCATCTTCATCAACATCAACAACAGACGAAAACAGCACATCGTCGTCAACAAATAGAATACCACAATGTGAAGATAATACAATAACACCCACGAACTCAACACTAAGTGATCATCGATATTCTTTACATAGTCGAAAGAGTAAACTAGCTGACAACTTTAACATCAATGCAATCAATAAAACAAAAAGTGTGCTACCCCAAAAAAGAATGGCTTCTAAACGTTCATCAATATCACCAAATATAAGCAACTCTGCCTCAAATAAACTTCTCAAGTTCTCAACAACAACTTCTTCTCGTTTTCGCAGAGTTCGTAGCGAGATTCATACAACGTCACACCGTCATCGTCATAGAGGTAATAGCAGTATTGAAATGGATGTTGAAAATTGGTCTCCTTTTAAAGATGTTAACGAGCTGGAGAACGAGCTAACAGATGATGATGATACTCCAACAAGACATCCTCTATTAAGCAATCAAAGTATAGGTAGTGTCAGTAACAAGTCAATTTTATCAACAATTAGAAAGGTTCCAGATAATGATTCTGAGACCAAAAATACAGATAAAAATAGCACAAAATCAAAATCAAGCAAAAGTGTGCCTACAACACGACATTCTTCATTTTTATCAACTGGCTCTAAAAGTTTTGAAAGCACTAAGGGCCATGGGAGAGAAGTTTCAAGTAGTACAATCAAATTAGTAGGATCCAATAATCTCAATTCTGATGATAACCTACCAAAAGATTCTGAATTTAAGTTCACCATGAAGAGATCCGAATCTCATTCCGTGCCAGCAAACTTACAAGGGCCTAAGTCAAAAAACAAAACTGCTTCATCAGCACCAATTTTTCCATTTAGGTCTTCGACTATTTCATCAAGCAAAAATTCAAAGACTTTTGCAACACCTTCCTCCAACAAGTCAAAGCATTTATCCAATTCCTATAGGCTAATTAAGCCATTCCAGGCAGCCTTTTCTTCTTCTGGTTTAATGTCCAAAAAGAATAGTTTATTCCATCAATCATCATCAACACCTCTCAAAATGCCTGATTCCCCTTTTATTCATAACAAGAATAGCAAATTTCTTTTTGGTGATAAAAATATTAAAGGTAACTTCAGTCCACTTGCAAGAAATGCGCATAATTCATCAGATAACAAGGATGTTTTTAATGGTGCACTTCCTTTATCCAGTGGATCATTTTCATTTTCGAAGCCTGTTCCAGAAACCCCTTGCAAAACTAATGCAATGTCTTATACACCTTTTAAAGGCATGGGGCTTATGACTGTGGAAAAACCTAGATCCAGACTTAGCACTTATGTTCTGTATCCTGAGGAAAATAATTTGTTTGGTGCTGGCACTTCAAATATTATCAATGGGAAAGACCTTTTCAGCAGTGCAAAGAAGAGCGATGGTAATGATTCTGATATTGTAATACTCGACTCTCCAAATTTTGACAAAAAGTCACTTGATTTAGATTTTAGTCCAATGTTAGAAAATAATGGAATAAGGAAAGATCTAATATCATCACATAAAGTATCATCACCAAATTTCAATCTTAAGAAATCTTCAAAATTTTTAAAATTTGGTGGCTCCTCCAAAAATGGCTCCCCTGCAAATAGCAACTACGATGATAGTATTGAAATTGATAGTTCTTCTCCTTCTTCTATCAACAAAATATTGACATCTTCACCTTCGGGTACTCCAAGTTGCAGAAAAATCAAAGACAAGTTGATGTCCGTGTCTAGTAAAGCACAATCATCAACAATAGGTGGCCCATTGAATGGCACTCCATTAAATGCCAAAAGTAATTTATTCAATTTGAATGTGAATGATAGTGATGACTCAATCAATAACTCACGATCCAATTTAAGTAGAATAAAACGTCAACATATATCACCACAGAAACATAAAGAGAACAATATGTCACAAAATTACTTACCGCTAGAATCAAATATGTCGAAAAAAGTTTTCAATTCGAGTCCTGGAAGTAGCTGGTCTACTTCTCCAGCTCAGCGTGTGAATACTGCAATGATGGAGATAACAAAGAGGAACGGCAGTAATTCATCATTAATAAGAAGTCCAAATCTTAAAACTTTTGATAAGTTGTCCAATTCATCGTCGCCAACATACATGGTTTCGAAAATGGGAGATAGTATGAACAAGAACTCTACTTCTTCAACAATTGTGGCGATTGATGATTCTAAATTTGCCAAAAATATTTTCAATGGCAAGAAAAAAGGAGGTAGTTTATTTTTGACCGGGTCTAATAATCATAATGGTAAAAATACAAACACATCGAACTTAGGAGATTTCAATATCGGAAAGGAACAAAGCAAATATCGCCAATCTTCAGATGTATTTGATTTTGAAGTTGGAAAGGCAGATATCTATGATGATTATATGGATGATGATTATAGTGACATGATGAATGATTATAGTACCACTCCTACAAAAGGTCCAATTTTCAAAAATAATAAACATATTCAGGGACAAAGTGATGAAGATTTAACGCTCAAACAAAGGGTGGTAATTCATGAAGGTCATGGTAGTAAAGATGATTCAAAAAACCAAACTTCATCCAACAAGAATCAAATTATGAGAGCAAATAGCAAGCTTGGTGGTGGAGCTTCAGATTTACTGGTAATGAGTGTCAACAACAACAGTGAAGTGTTTGAGACTCCAAATTCTTCAATGGTAAACTTGAATGAAAACATCAACACAGTAACACCAAGTGGTAGAATTTGCAAAGATCCTCTTCAAAATGGAATTAATAATGGTAATGATGACTCTTCTAATAAAGAATTCAATATGATTGAATTTGAAGAGTTGGAAAAAGCAAAAAGAATAGTTGGGGATGATTATTTATTCAGTAGATTTGGATCTGATGTGAAGCTTTTAGGTTCAGGAGAATTCTCATTAGTATTTGAGTGTGATTATAAGAATCATAAGTATGCTATTAAAAGAACAAAAAAGCCTGTTAAAATTAACACTAAGAATAAATCCAAATATCAAATTGATGGTGATTATGCTATTACTTTTGAAAACTCTAATGATCGAGAATTTATAGGTAAGTGTGTTGATAATGATGTGAATTTGGTCAATTTTAATCCTGATGAAGAGATTTCTATTTTAAATAACCTAAAGAAAAATTCCGGCAAGCTTACTGGTCTGGAATATGTGGTAAATTATATATCAAACTTCAATGTTAATAGTTATAACTATATTGTTATGGAATTTTGTGAAGAAGGTTCATTAGATAAATTTTTACTCAAGAATTCAAATCAACGATTAGATGAATTCCGTGTTTGGAAGATTTTGACAGAAGTATTATTGGGATTAAGCTTTTTGCATGCTAATGGTATCATGCATTTGGACTTGAAGCCTGCAAATATATTCATTGATTTCGAAGGTTCTTTAAAAATTGGTGATTTTGGATTATCAACAAAATTGAATTCTTCTTCAAATAATTTTTGTCAAGAGAGAAATAATTCAAAAGTTTTTTTAGAGCATGGAAAAGAAGATCTTAAGAAAAATAATGTCAGAATTGGTGGAATCACTAATTTAGAAAAAGAAGGTGATCGTGAATATATTGCGCCTGAAATTCTTTTAAAATCTGAATATAGTCCTGCGGTAGACATTTTTTCTTTAGGATTAATTATTGTTGAAATTGCCGCCAATATTTATTTACCTGATAATGGGGTTAGTTGGCAAAAGCTTAGAAGTGGAGATTTAAGTGATGCTGGGAGCCTATCCTATAGAGATTTAACTATGCACAGCAATGCTTTAGGTAGTTCAAACCGTGCAAATCATAAACATGTACCATCGAGTTCTAATGATTCAAATTACACAACTACAACTAATACATCGTCTACTGCTTCACGTTCTAATATTAATTCATCTTTAACCAAAAACTATTCAAACTTGACAAGTGAAGGTAGTATGAACTATTTAAATAAACAAGAAGGTTCATCTATAAACATTAGATGTCCTAGTACTACCGTGGATAGCTTATTACCTGCTCATAATAATAATAATAATAATAATAATAATAATAATAATAATAATAATAATAATAATAATAATAATAATAATAATAATAACATCCATGCTACTCGTCATAGTTCAAAACATTCGCAACCAATACTGCAGCAACTTTATCAATTTCAACAAGAAGCAACTTTTTTGAAAGATGGGCAAACTTTGGATTTATTAGTTCATTGGATGATTGAACCTAATCCTCAAAATCGACCAACCGCTGCCCAATTAATCAATATGTATGAGTTACAATTCATTGAATTGAAGCGGAAAGATGGGGCAATTATCTACGAAGGTGAATATGGACCAGCATTAAATATGGATGAAACAGTTAGTAATGAAGAAGAAGATGAAGAAGAAGATTTAGCATTCAACCATAGTTCCAGTGAATTATTTGTTCAACAACAAAAAGCTGGTGAAAATAAGAAAAATTCAGCATTGCTTAAAAGTAGCAACATCAAACAAGAGCTTACTGTTAAAGAGTATCTAAATGGCTTTTCAAAAGTCAAAGACTTGTATCATATGAACAAGTTTGTGGATGACAAAAGAAACAATGATTACATGTACATGAATTATACTAGCAAAAATCCATAAACTTTGAGTAATAAAAGAAACAAACAAAACTAGCCGTTTGTTTTGATTTATCGTTCGCAATTCTTATTGAAAAAGATATTTTTTTTTTTTTTTTTTTTTTTTTTGTTTTGTTTTGTTTTGTTTTTATTTTTTACTGTTTTTTTTTTTTATTTATTGCAAGGGTTTTCATTTCACAATTGTTGTTATTTTTTTTTTTTTTTTTTTTTTCATGTTTATTTTTTACTATTTTATTTTTTACTATTTTATTTTTTACTATTTTATTTTTTATATTATTATTTTTATCAATAGACATTCATAGACACATACTTTCATTTCATCAGCAGTCACAATCAAAAATCCAAAGCATCAAAAAAAAAAAAAAAAAAAAGAAAAAAAAATATTAAAAACTCAAAAATTAAAATTAAAATCAAGAACATGTTATAAAACAAAAAAAAAAAAATTTTTAAAAAATGAATTCAAATTATATAAAAAAAAAAAGAAAAAAAACCTTTCACAAAATTTATCTATTGATTATGCTCTTATTTTTATAACTATTATTGCTGTTCTTATTTATTTTTTTTTTTTTTTTATTGTTATTACTTCTGTTCTTATTTGGGTGGTTCTTTTATTATTATTTTGTTCAATATATTATTATTATTGTTTGTTTTTTATAAACATACTAGCAGTAAACCTGTAGCTCCAAGTTTTCTGGTACTCAATTTGAAATTTAAAAAAAATTCATTTATGATGAATGTCAAGTTCATTATAGGTAATTATAATGATTGAATTAATTAAGAAGTTGTTTAATTATGATCGAAGAGCATTTGAAAATGAAAAATATGGAAAAGAATACATATAGATAAGTGAGATTATAAACTATCGGGTTTTAAAATAGATGTATATTGACTATATAAATAAGCATACAATTATAATTGTGGCTACAGATGATTTAATTTAAATTTAAATTACATTCTCTTCGAGTTGTTTGCATCAAAGCTTGAAGATATATGGTTTTTTTTTTTTTTTTATTTTCTCTTTCCATAGTTTAACCTTAATATTTTTTCATTATTTATCTATGTCTATCAGTATCTCTTCCATCTTGATATACACTTTGAAGCTTTGTATCTTCATATATCTGTATTCTGTATAGCTCTTCTTATCTTTTCCTTTTTGTTTATCTATAGATGAAATGCACGTTATCAATAATAATCGTGACTGATCATTGAAAGCGCTTGGCTTTTTCCTTTTTTTTTTCCTTTTTTTTTTCCTTTTTTTTCAAGTTTTGAAAGAGTAAAAGAATTAATTCAATAGTCACAATCTCCCTCGAAAGATAAAGAGAAAAGGAATAAAGGAAAAATAAACAGAGTCAGAATTCATTAATTGATGCTGACTGCAGTTCTTCATCTAATAAACATATCACAAAATCTTAACATTGTAAGAAATAATTATAACTTTACAGATTTTTAATTTTTTTTTTATATATATTTTTGCTGATCTCGTTATCAAATGATAAGTTTAATTTATCCCACCGCCGCCTCCCACCCAAACTGGATTTAATTACTCGCGATGAATACTTTTTTTTTTTGTACTTTTATTATTTCATAATAATCAACATAAGAATTGATAATTATCTCCATGATACGTTATTTTATTGTTTAGAATTCTTTTTATTGTCTTATCACGGCCCCAAACCGATAAGAGGATCTGATAAGATAATTTTTCCACGAAATGTTATTAATATTGTGTTGTTGCATCATGCACACTTATAATACAATATCTCTCCCAGCTGGGTATTTGTATACTAGTATATAAATATTTGGAAAAATAAGTTTAAATAAATATATAT
Source organism: Saccharomycopsis vini (assembly GCA_031124825.1). NCBI lineage: Eukaryota > Fungi > Ascomycota > Saccharomycetes > Ascoideales > Saccharomycopsidaceae > Saccharomycopsis > Saccharomycopsis vini. The sequence goes on from JASTUB010000127.1 coordinate 16,683, forward strand.
ATATAAAGGACGACATGCTTGAAATATCACGGTTAAATTAGTAGGGGTTTTCTTTTTGATTTTTTTTTTTCATCATCGTAAATCCTTTGAAAACAATCTAGCTTTTTTTTTTTTTTTTTTTTTTTTTTTTTTTTTTTTTTGAACATAGAATGGCTGAAGAAAAATTCGATCCAAAACTCACAAATGTGGTGTCAATTGCTGATGGTGAAATAGGAACTGATCATATTCTTACTACTATCAAATCACCAAATGGAAAACCAGTAGAAATCACTGGTGACGTTGACATTGCCATGAAATTGGCATTGGAAAGTAAAAATGTCCAATGGACCCCAGAAAAAGATAAAAAATTGTTAAGAAAAATCGACATGCACATTTTACCAATCATGTGTTTTGTTTATTGTGTCCAATTTATGGATAAAATCACTAGTTCTAATGGGTCAATTTTGGGTATGAGAACTTATTTTGGTATGGTGGGTGATCAATATAGTTGGATTGGTTCAGCATTTTATCTTGGTTATTTAGCCTTTGAATTCCCATTTTCTGTTATATTGCAAAAATTTCCAGTTTCAAAAACTGCTGCTGTTTTAATTTGTATTTGGGGTGCTATATTATGTTTACATGCTGCCCCAAAGGAATACGCAGGTTTGGTAACATTGCGTACTTTACTTGGTGCTTTTGAAGCTTCAATTACTCCTGCTTTTATTATTGTTACCGGTCAATGGTATAAGAAATCTGAAACTTTCCTTAGAACTTCAATTTGGTTTGGTTGTAATGGACTTGGAACTATTTTTGGGTCTAGTATTGCATATGGGTTATATATTCATCAAGACAACTTTTCATTGGAAGCTTGGAAATTGCTTTTTATTATTACTGGTCTTATCACCATTTTTCTTTCAGTAATCATTTTCTTTTTCTTACCAGATTCCCCAGCCACTGCTTGGTTTTTAACTGAAGAAGAAAAACTTTTGGTGGTTGAAAGGGTTAGAGAAAATCAACAAGGGTTTGGTAACACTCATTTCAAAAAACATCAATTTATTGAAGCCTTGACTGATGTCCAAACCTGGTTATTATTTTTGTATGCCCTTTCTGCAGATATTCCAAATGGTTCTTTAACTAATTTCAGCGCTATTCTCTTGCAAGAAGATTTCAAATTTACTACCAAAAAAACATTATTGATGTCGTTAATTGGTGGTGCAGTTGAACTTATTGGGTGTCCATTATTCGCTTGGTTATGTTCAGCTTTTTACCCAAAGAGAATGGCTTGGAGCTTTGGTGTCTGTTTATGGATCGCGGTTTGTTCAATCTTATTGGCTTGGGCTCCTGGTAAACAAACAAGATTGGCAGGTTATTACATGTATTATCTTTCTCCAGTGTCATTCATTTGTTGTCTTTCTTGTATCACTTCAAATGTCACTGGTCATACCAAAAAAGTGACCGTCAATGCCATCTTTTTGATTGGTTATTGTGTTGGTAACTTGGTGGGACCTCAAACATTCATTGCTTCTCAAGCTCCAAGTTATTATGGAGGTAAAATCGCAATGGTTGTTTGTTTTCTTTTTGCCACAGTTATAGTTGGTTGCATATGGGCTATTTATGTTTACAGAAACAATAAAAGAGATAAGGAGGCCACAGGTGATAAAACTTTTGAAAATGTCGAATTCGCTGATTTGACTGATTTGGAGAATCCAAATTTTAGATACAGCACTTGATTATTTATTTGTTTCTTTATATTTATGTTTAGCTCCTTTTTTTTTTTTTTTTTTTCTCGTCCCCCGGACTAACTAAGTCTGTTTTGTTTTGTTGTTGTCCTTTTCTGCTCAGACTATATATTTATGCTTTGTTTTTTGCTCAGAATAACTGAGATTTTTTTTATCAATGAGCAAAGTTTAACTGGTGTTGAATCCAAAAGTCATAGATACTAGTGTGAAATTTCTAGATTTAATTTCATCATCGATCAATCAAAAGCAAGTGCAAAAGATAACAGTTAGAAAAAACTATTCGCTTATCAGTGGAGTTGTCATTGCTTATTACTAGATAGTAATCTTGTAATCCAGTCCAAATTGAGCTTTTCTATTGACAACTATCTACATTATGTATGACTTTCATACATACTACTGAACCTTGATAGCGAAACTAGTTCAAGAGGGCGTAATGTTTGAATAAGGAATTTCAAAATAACATTTTATGAAAAAAGGCAGAATTAAGTTCGACATTCGAGAAAATTCTTGTTTTCGATATTTTATGACAAATAATGCTGATTAATATATTATTGAGATTTTTATTACATAGAAATACTAAAAATCAGCCTTATGTGTCAATTTTGAAATATATACATGTATATATATATGTATAATAAACATTCAAAACCATTATTTTTCAAGTTGTGGTGCGCTTAGATTTTTAACTTTTTTTTTATTTTTTTTTTTTTTTATTTTTTAATTCATCTTATGCAAATAGTTAGTATTGTAATTAAATAATAGCCCTCATTTGCAATAAAATAAAACACTCGAGCTCAAAAATCAATAATATAAACTCATAATGCTACTGAGGAAGCATTTTTCTTCATCAAACAAGCGGAAAGACCCTGCCCCTTTACAACTTACCGCAGAATCATTACTTCAAGAAGCGTACGAAAATCAAGCGACAGTTCCATTAAATGAAAATGAACTCCAATATAAAATAGCAGATTTAGAAGAAAATAAAGAATACCAACACCGAAAACGAACAGAATTCGAAAAACATTTGCGGAAAAACTATCAAAATGTGAAATCTTGGTTAAATTATGCGAAATTTGAATTTGAACAACATGAAATGGCAAGAGTACGATCGATTTTCGAAAGAAGTCTTGATCATAATAAAGAAAACGTGCAATTATGGATACGATATGTAGATATGGAATTAAAAAACAAATCAATCAATCATGCAAGAAACATTCTTGAAAGGGCAATTAGAATTCTTCCATTCCAAGATAAAGTATGGTTTTACTATGTTCAGCTCGAAGAATCATTGATGAATGTCAAGGGTGCTCGTGCAATTTTTGAACGTTGGATAATTTATGAACCTAGACCAAATGTTTATGACACATATATCAAAATGGAACGTAGAAATGGTAATGATCGAACTCATATTAATAGTATATTTGAAAGATATGTTATTGTGTATCCCACAAGTTCTACTTGGATTAAATGGGTCAATTATGAAATACAAACTAATGATGATGATTTTAATGAAGTTAGACAAATTTTCACCACAGCGGTAGATACTTTATTTCAAATCGAAAGAAGTGGTGAAGTTGAAGATATTTTGATTCGATGGGTTGAATTTGAAGCTAGTGAAAAAGAATTTGAAAGATGTCGCTCATTATTTAAATTCGGATTAAATAAATTGACTAAAGAAACTTCAAAAAAATTGTTTGATAATTATTTAATTTTTGAAAAGAAATATGGAGAATACGATAATGATGGAACAAATTTGTTATTACTTAGTAAAAGAAAATCGGTTTATGAAAATGATTTGGAGAAAAACTCAAGAGATTATGATTTATGGTGGGTTTATTTAACATTAATGGAAGAACTAGATGATAGTATGTTGGACCAGATTTATGAAAAAGCTTTGAATAATTTACCTGTGGATCAAACATCAAAAAGTATTGAATGGAAAAAATATATTTTTTTATGGATAAGATATCTATATTTTATGGAGGTAACAAAAAAAGATATTACCAAAACCAGGGATCTTTATAAAAAATGTATCAGTTTAATTCCTCATAAATCATTTACTTTTAGTAAAATTTGGATTAAATTCGCGGAATTTGAAATTAGACAACATGATTTACCAACAGCAAGAAAAATTTTGGGACAATCTCTTGGGGTCCATGGTAAACCAAAAACTTTTAGATATTATATTAAATTAGAGAAATCACTTAAAGAAATGGATCGAGTTAGAACTTTGTATGAGAATTTTCTCATCAAATTCCCAAATTTAATCAATGTTTGGATAGAATATGCTACTCTTGAGACTAATTTAGGAGATACTGATCGTGCCAAAGGGGTTTATGAAATTGCAATCGAAGAACCAAAAATAAATAATAACTTGATCATATGGTACAAATATGTTCTGTTTTTAACTGAAGAATTATATGATTATGAATATGCTAGAAGTGTATTTGAGAAAATGTTGAACTTTAATAAACTCAATGTTAAAGTATGGATAAAATGGGCACTTTTTGAAGCAACAAGCCCAAATGAAGATCAATTAAAACAAATTAAAGAACATAATAGTGAAGACGATGATGAAGAAGAAGAATTGGAAATTGAAATCGAGCCAACAGCAGAATCTCTTTCCAAGGCAAGAAAAGTTTTTGAAGATGGATTGAAATATTTCAAAACTCAAAATGCTATAGATGAGAGAGTGTTGCTATTTGAAGCTTATAAACAATTTGAAGAAGTTTATGGTGATGAAACTTCTTTGGAAAAAGTATCTAAAAGATTGCCAACAATTGTGAGAAAGAGTAAGCAAGATGAGGCTCAAGAGAGCGAAGAACTAGAACAAGAAGAAATTGAATATAAATTCCCTGATGATGAAGAAAAGAATGCAATGATGTTGAAATTCTTGCAAAACGCTCAAAAATGGAAGAAAGCTAAAAAATGAAGATTTTCTAAAATAAAGTTATTTTCAATAAAAAAAAAAAAAAAAGAAGCTATATTTATATATATATATTTGTTCTTTGTATATTATAATTTTTAACGGTTTAATAGTGATTTTATTTTATGAACCTTTTTTTAAAAAATTTTTTGTAGTCTCAAAATTTTTTTTCAAAAAAAAGACCATTAAAAAAGGATTGTTTCTTATAATTTGCTCGTGTTTTCTTTGTTTATTTACAATAAATTTGTGGAAAAAAGATTAACATCAAGTTTTCAGGTATAAAAACTTAAGAAAATACAATTCAATTCGAAAAGAATACCAGTTAAGAACTAATTTCATATGTACAAGGCCCTGCCAGGATGCAAATGCAGGAGGGGGGCAAAGATCAATAAAAGAAAACCAACTACAAAAAGCCACAACCCTTTAATCCCATTCTGGCTTATGAGTTCCTGCTTTACAAGTTCCTCTATCTGGAATAAAATCAATATCTTCACATTCTAAAGGAGATTTCAAATAAGTGAATATTTCTTTTTCATCATTTGGAGCCCAATTAGAATCGGTTACTCCAAAATTTTCTTTTCTAAATAAATCTGGATGTAACTTTTTGAAAAATAACATGGCTCTAGGAATTAAAATTGTCATATCATCATGATATCTAACTTTCATTAAGGAAGTTTTTGGATCTTTATCTTTACCGGCAGCGGCTCTTAATTCATCTTGAATTTCTTCTGGTAAAACCCCAAGTTTGGTCAAGAAAATGTCATAAGAAGTTAATGATAAATCGACATTATAAGATCCTCCAACTTTATTACGTTGTAATAAAGCACTCAAAACACCAGCAACACCAGTAAAAGCAACTTGATAATCAGCATTTGGGAAAACTGGGATCACCGGCTCATCAAGACCTAAAAATTTACCATGAGCGTAACAAACACCAGTGATACAATCAGAAATTTGTTGCCAACCGGAACGATGTTTCCAAGGACCTTTATAACCATAACAATTTTCACGAACAAATACAATACCTTTGCCACGTCTTTTAGCCAAAAATTGGACATATTCTTGTGAAAACCCAAGTTTTGCCAATGCATTAGGTCTATAACCATCAATAAAAACATCGGCATCTTCAATAAGTCTTTCAAGAGTTTTTTTACCTTGTTCAGTTTTCAAATTGATAGTTGTATCTTTTTTACCCAAATTTGAATCGAATAAAAGCAAAGACATGTCTGGATTTGCGTCGGTCGAAACACGGATAACTTCTGCCCCTAACATTGTCAAGAATTTGGAAATTTGAGGAGCAGCAATGACTCTAGAGACATCAAGAACCTTTATACCTTCCAAAGGTCTATAAGTTCCCTTTGTTTGTTTTGGCCAAGAAACAGGTGGTAAAGATTCATGAGTTTTATAAAAATCAAAAAGTGGTTCTTTTAACAAAATTTTCCCGTGCTCAGTTTGTGCAAATTCTTCAGAAGTCAAAACTGTGGCTCCAGCTTGACGATTTCTTTCATTTGAAGTGATTTCCAACCATTCGGAATCATGCTTTTTGACTTCGTTATTATAAAATTCGACAATATCTTGTCTTTCAACCAATTTATCATTATGTGAAGGAATACCCAACATAGTTTGAGTAACGGTAGAATTCATGGAACCGTGTAAATGGAAGTATCTGTTATCTTTAGTTTGATAAATATTTGTGCACAAAGCACGATAATCTTCTGTAAACATTCTAGCTTTATCATAAACCAAAGTTCTAGGTTTGATTTGTGGATCAGTGGCATATTTCCCATTAAAGGCAACAAGGGCAACACTAATCAAGTTGAGTGTTGCCTTATCAATATCAACCTTCATTTTTTGTTTATGATCTTCCCCATAACGTTGGATTATTAAAGCGTTGGTTAAAGCAGCAACGGTTGCCCATATAGCCGAGGAAGATTCGGAAAATTTCCAACAAGATGGGATAATTGGTTTATCGATACCTGTATTTGAAATAAATTCGACATCTTTAATAAGATCTTGGGCTTCTTTAGGAAAATGGAGTCTTTCATCAGTTATGAGAGATTCAGATATTTTCCTAGCTTCTTTTGTAAGTGAGTAATTTGACATTTTCTTGAAATATTGGATTTTTTAATTCGTTTTCGAGAGATGATCTGAGAAAAAAAAAAAAAAAAAAAAAAAAAAAAATAGTAAGATAACAAAAAGATGGAAAAAAAAAGAAAGGAAATAAATTTATAAATTATAATAATTGAAATCATTAAAGAAATTTAAAAGGAGATGAGATCAACCAAATGGTAACGATAGAGACACAGACTACGAAATGCATGGTTGATCGTCGAATAATGCATCAATCAACCAACCAGCGGGCGATGAATTGTTTTCCATTTTAGGTTGCATCAATAGTTAAAATTAGTACAAATAATTGAAAATTCTATTCAACATTAACTCTTTTTTTTTTCAATTTATCTCTATTGATACTGTATGTCTTTAAGTCGATTAGATAATCCCGTACAATTTTACTATTTACGGGCTGGCGCGCTGTACTCACTACAGCCACTCAAATAATGTTTTTCACTTCAAAGAATTTTTGCAACACAAAATTGTTATTTTGGTTTGGAAACTTTTTTTTATTGATCTAACAATTGTTTATGAAGGAGAATACTCGAAGGACTATGCAATATTAACATTTAAATGAAAAAAAAAAAAAAAAAAAAAATGTTTTGTTGAAAAGAGTCTGACAACTTGCAGACAATAAGGCGGCTCTCAATAATTTTGACGTATATCCATTTTAGGAGTTGACATGAGAAATATTCAAAAAGAAGACCTTAAGGTACTGATTAATATTAAGAACTTATTATCATTATATTTTTCTCAATAAGAAAAGAAAGGGGAAAAATACTTAGAAGGTTGGATCAATTGATATATGAGGATGAAAAAAATAATCGTTGAAACATTTTTTTTTGGTGTGATTATGGTAGAAAGATAATTTGATAATTTTTCTTGTAAAACGACATCGATGTTAACTTTTTTTTCTCTCTCATTTGATGTTCAAAGAATCAGTACAACATGAAAGCAATGATAACAATAATAAAGTCATTGTGGTTATGGGCCAACAATATTAGAACATTTAGAACATTTCAATTTTTTGACCCCATACATTGAGAAAAAATCTGCTGATTTTATTTAGATGGTTGTAATTCGGCACTGTTCAATTGATGAAAAAATGTGCCAATTAACCATGAGAAATTACAAAAATTATTTGTTACTTTATAATTTATCGAGAAAGAAGCGTTTTTTGTTTTTGGTTTTTTTACTTTTGAATATCTATGTAATCACCAAAAATAAATAATTAAAAAATATTTTTTTTTGTAGAAAATAGACAGACTGCATAATTATGTGCCAAAAAAATATTCTTTTACCAAAATTGCATGATTATTATGTCTTGATATAAAAGAATTCTTATTTGCATTTTTTTTTTTTTTTTTCATTTTTGTGTTTAATTCTTTTTCTCTCTTAATATACTCTTGATTTCTCAATTCTTAAGTCTACTTTTCGTTTATTATTTTTTTTCAAAAAAAGTTATAATTCCTTGTCACATAATAAAATTAATTCACACCTGCATCTATAGCAACACCCCTTCTGCAATAACAATTCAATATTATTAGGCATGTTCGGATTATTTTCACGTTCATCAACTATCTTAACAAATGAAATTGAAAAATCACCAATCAAAAATAATAAAAAAAGTGAGTTAAAATCAAAATGCAAAAGTAGTTGTTCAAATTGCAAATCGAAAAAATCACCAAATTCAACACATCAAAACTTATCTCATGGAACCGTTCCACCTTTTGATATCCATTTAATAATTCCAGTCGGTAAAACCGATTTCTCTCCTCAAAATGATGAATCAATAAAAGGATCAGTTCAAGAGCAAGTTTTCAATTGGTGTGAACAAAATTCAAAGATTCTTGATCATAAATTGAAAGTTTCAATTTCTAGTAAAGCTTTAAAAGATGGTAGTGATTCATTCACTAATGATATTTTAATATTACCATATTTTATTTGGATTAAAAAAATAAAAGCTCAACAAGTTCCTCAAGTGTTATTTAAATTATTGAAAGAATTATCTGGGACTGCTCAAATAAAAATCATTGATCAATCATTTAAGATTGACGTTGATGGAGTTCAAATCGAAAAATCACAAAATAAAGCATACTTATTTTTTCTTTCTCAAAAAACAAAAGAAAAACATCATAATTCTAGAACAGCAATAATTAAACGAGAATTCGATATTCATTTGAGAGATTTGGATTTGTTAAGAGAATTTGGTGATGATAGACCAAATAGAGTCGAAATCAGTTTAATACATCATTATAGTGGTAACAAAAATAGCGGTGAAAGTAAAAAATCTAAAGACCATTCTTGTGGTAGCGGGGGTGATAAGGGTAAAGATAGTCATCACCATGACCATCATCATGGGTCTTGTGGCAATAATTCTTCTTCAGAAGCCAGTTTCTTTGTTTATTTGAATGACAGCAACATGATTTGGTTCAATAAGTTAACCCCAAGCAATTGTAAGCCTATAATTGAACAAGTAATTGTGAATGGTACCACAGATTGGCTAGAAGACTTCGAAAGTGAACAGCAGTCCTCTCAAGTTAGTTGGTGAAACAAGGATATTGCTTTGCATGTTTCACCGAGAGGTTTTATGATGGTTCATTCATTCTTTTTTTTTTATTTAAATTATATTATAGACACAATCAAATTCTCTCTATTCAAAATTTTCCAATTATTCTTGCTTCTTTGTATAATTCATCATCATTACATTTAAAGTATAAAAAATTCATAGAGAACTACATTTTTTTTTTTTTTTTTTTCCAAACAAAACAAATAGAAGCATTCATTTTGCAACACCTATATATATTAGTGAACTCACAATTCATCTTTAACATGCTCTGCTTTGTCAGCAAGGAAAACACTCAAAATATTAATTCTTCTAACTAAATTATCTTTAACTTTTTCGCTAAGTTTATCACTCTTAGTTAACAAACCCTTTAATCTATTTGATTCTTTTGTAAAAAATTGAGATTCACCCGCGGCTAATTTATCCAAAAGTTTGTTATAGTATTTAACAGAATAAGATGTAGTAAGATCATTGATAGAATTTAACTCAGATTTAGCTGATTCAACAAGACTGCTATCACTTAAAATTTCTTTAATTTTGTCATCGATAATTGAAAGTCTACCAGCATTTGAATTCAAAGATCCATCAACATTTCTTCCAATTCTGGTTTTTGAATTGACCCAAGAAACTAAATCATCAATAGATCTTTTACCGCCATATAATTCAGGATTTTCAGCTTCATCATCTTCAGGAGAAATATAAACAATGGTTGGAAATGATTTGACGTTGAATTTTTCAATAATTTTATCTGCATTAACATCAGTAGTAAGAACGTCGGCAATAATCACAGAGTCTTCGTTACTATGGAAAACACCAGCCAATTTACTCCAATCTGGTTTCAAATTTTTACAATGACCACACCATGAAGCAGTAATTGATACAAAAGCATGTTTACCTTTTGTTTTTGCCAAGTAATTATTGTCATCCAAAAATTCAAGATACTCTTTAGTTTGAGCTGATTTTGGAGTTTTAAAACCAGAAATCATTTCTATAAAAGTGGTGAAGCTTTCTAAATCTCTAGAACCAACAAATTCTTGAGGTCTATCTTCATTTGGAACAAACATTTTAAGAGTTGGATAACCTTCAATTTTGAATTTTCTACCAATTTTATTATATTTGTCAGCATCAATAGAAATGATTTGAATTTTTGGGTTTGAAGCATATAAATCAGCCAATTCATCCCAAGCTGGTGACATAGTTTTACAATGGCCACACCAAGAAGCATAAAACTTGACAAAACTATAAGTATCTGGTTTTGAGATGAGTTCATTGAAGTTCTTGTCGGTTGCTTCAATAGCGGCACAAAGTACCGCCATTGAACAAGAAAGAATAAAGAGGAATTGACTGAAAAGCTTCATTTTTCCTATTTTTATTTATAGTGAAATAGATAAATAGCTGGATTACCAAAAAAAACAAAACAACAATAGGTTTAGAAATTATATCTCTTTACATTCCTATAATCACCGAAGGTTGCACGTATACTAAAACCACTGATTCAGCACACAAGTTTATTATTTCAAAATTACAATTTGTCATACATTAGTAATACTTTCAAGAAAAAGAAAAAAAAAAAGAAAAAAAAAAGTAGTGCGCAACAAAAAGTTCCAGGACGGAGGTTATGATCGTGTGTTCCGGTCTTTGGGCAGAAAAAAAACGAAAAATTTTGAGTGGACCAAATATTTGAAAAAAAAAAAAAAAAGATATACAGTGACAGCCTAATATCACCAATAGAATCTAGACATTGATAAAATTACTAAAAGAATGTCAAGTTTTCGTGGTCTTCTAGGGCTTCGCCGCTTTTTCTCAACTTCAGTGGCTTCTCACGCCAACAAATTTGTGTATCCAGGGTCAAAGCCTAATTATGGTGCTTCTGTGCCTAATATTTCAAATAATTCGGTTTTAACTTTTGAAAATGGTAATCATCAACCAGAACTTGAAAGAACAAGAGTTATACCTACATTAGAAACCTTTTATTCTTCAAATCCTTTACATGATAATCATATGAAAAACCTCAATGATTTGTTACGTAGATACGCCTCCACCCCATACGGAACTAATTCTGATCAACAACAAAAAAGATACCGTTGGTTAAATATCGAAGAATATCGCCTTATTGCTGCAGGTACTAGATTAAAAGCAGTTCAATATAAAAAATTGATTCAACTTTTACAAAGACTCGATTCAATTGATAAACAACTTGTTGATCAAAATTTCTTGGATACTTTGGGTAAATTTAGAAAAAGTCTTGGTGATATTGGTAAAGCGTCTGCCGTTAAACCAATTGATAAATTTGGCAGAGCTATAGCTGTTGGAGGTAGAAAAACTAGTAGTGCTAAAGTATATCTTGTTAAAGGTCAAGGTGATATCATAGTAAATGGCGAATCCATCATCAAAATGTTTCCAAGAATGACAGATCGTAACAAGATCATGTATCCTTTAAAAGTCGTGGATAGTGAAGGTAAATATAATGTATTTATAAAATGTTCTGGTGGTGGTATTAGTGGTAAAGTAGGAGCTATTGCCAATGGAATTGCCAAAGCTGTGGTGATGTTCAATCCTTTGCTTAAAGCTAGATTGAGAAAAGCTGGTTGTATTACCAGAGATTCTAGAACTGTTGAAAGAAAGAAACCAGGTAAAGTCAAATCCAGAAAAGCTCCAACTTGGGTCAAACGTTGAGGTTATTATTTTGTGTATAGATTTTGCTTATTGTAAATATAATTGAGATGCCTTTAATATGTTTGTGTTATTTATTTATTTTTTTAAAAAAAATGAAGCAAAGTTGTAAGTACATAACGTGTTCAAGAATTTGTACATGATTTTAGTAAGACTCATGTTTCCATCTTTGTCAATAAAAATACTTCTCACATTGAGAAAGTATAGGTTTTTATTTTGCTAGTACTAGAAGATGAATAAACAAAATCAAAAAGGGAAAAAAAAAGAGCTGAAATGGAAAAATAAAAAAAAAGACAAAAAAAAAAATGTCAATGAATGGAAAAACAATTATCTTCAATAAAAAATATAATGCATTATCAACTCAACTACCAACTGAGAAAACCAATTTAGAAAAAAAAATAAAAAAAATGAAATAAAAATTAAATTGAATAAAAATAAAAGAAAAATAAACCCTGGTATAAATCATTAAACATAACAACACAAAAATATCATTTTCTTGTATCACCAATATCACTTCCACTACTACTTTTTTCATTCTTATTTTCATTCTTATTCACTTCACCGTTTCCATTTTTCAGATCAGGTTTCAAAAGCTTTTCACTTTGAATAGCACGTTTACAAACAAGATGCATTGGAAAAGATAACCTCTGTTTAATCCCATGAGTCTTCTCTTCATAATTGTAGGAATTGTTAAGATTTCTTTCCTTCATAAAGATACCATATCTTCTTTTTGGGTTAAACCAGTAAATTTTCCCAAAAGGGTTGATACGTTTTGAAATAATAGTATCTCCCAATCCAACTGAACTAGCTTGTCTTTCAATGATTTTATTTGTAACCATCGCATCAGTAAAAAAGTTGAAATCATATACATTAACGAAAACTTTTGAAGTAACCATGTTTACTAAATTCCTGATGTTTTTCATATAACTTTTTCTATAACGACTTTTATGATAATCGTTAGCCCTTAAACTTACTGCTAAACAATAAATCATATCAGTTTCCTTTAAAAAAACTTTAAAAAGATATCTCTTCAACGCTGATTCATTCACAAAGGTCTTTCTTTGGAAAAAAATATATCTTGGAAGTTTGTGAATCAGCGTTCTTGACATTAACTCAGTTTCATATCTTTTTCTTAAATCATTCCCCAATCTATGTTTGAAATTGTCTATTGTGTACTGCAAGAAAACTTCCTTTTCTTTGATGAATTCTAAACTTTCTTTATTTGAGCTTAATAGACTGTCAAATTGATCATTAAATTTATCATAAGATTCATCGAGGCTGCTGAAATTTGGTTTATTATTGGAACTTGCGGAAACGTTCTTCCTTCTGTATGTTTTCTTTGATCGACGCATAAGTTTGTAATCATCAAATAGTCCTTCATCGACAATATTATTGTGGACTTTGAATTTAATATATTTTTGTCTTTTAGAAGACAGAGAATTATTAAGATTCAGTTCTTGTAAAGGAGCGTCAAATACTCTAAGTCTCTTTACAACGTCACGAGGAATTCCTTCAAAAGGATCATTATTATATATTAAACCACCAATTGACGCATCCCAAGGGATTGTCTTCTCATTATCTGTTGGGTCAAGAACAGGTTCATAAAGATCTTCAAAATCGTCCATAGTTGTTGGATCGCTACCTAAATAGTCAGCAGTTCCATTTCCTAAGAATAAAGGTTTATAGCCTGCAAATAAACCTTCGAGGTTTACTGTGCGTTGACTAATATTGTGTGTGTCTCGAACTCTGGGGAAATTATGAGATACAAATTTGGTTGATTTCTGAGCCACATTATCCGAAGACCATCTCTTAGAAATATAAAAAATTCTAGTTGAAGAATCCAATATCTTTTTATTAGGAAACACAGGCTTTGAACAGAACATCTCTGTATCTTATATATATTCACTAATAGAAGGATAAACAACAATAGATTAAACAGAACAATTTACACAAGAAATGTTTTGATGGACTCAAGATTTTGGTAATTACCCGCAGTAGTTTTGATATATGATGCCGCCACCGGCTTGGATTATTTGAAGACGGCTCTGTACTTTGTTGTCTAGTTATTAGGGCTGTTTCACTTGTATTATTATCAAGAATTGAAAAACAAACATAGGAATTATATATATTTTTTATTATAATCGAGCGTGAAATAAAAATACCAATTGAACTAAAAGGGTGCTTGAAAAAAAAAAAAAAAAAAAAAAAAAAAACCCTGTATTTAAAGATAGCTAAAATATCACTCGCACTTAGAGCAGACCAAGAAAAAAAAATTGTTGGTTACTTCATGTTGATACATTATAATGGTCCAATTGATTCTAGCACATGTTGGCGCTGGAAAGCACTCCAAGAAAAATAAGATCCGAATCAAGAAGGTGTTGAAAAAATCTTGCACAGAGGGCTTGAAACTTTTAAAACAAGATGATGGTCAACTGTCAATTTTTTATGGCAATGCAGGACAAGAATATACAGTTCCTACAAGTACGGTGAAAGCTTTGGTATTCGTTTCAAAGAGGCTTGAAGAAAATCGGCATACAAATGTTTCGATAGGATCATCATTAGCTTCAGATGGGAGAGTGTATAATGATGGTCAGTTTCTCTTTAGATCTAGTCAGAATGGAAAAATTGGATTTGCACTGACTGGAATTCAGGAGTTCAAATTTCCCATAACCAGGTGTTTGAATTTTGGCTTGTTAGATCAATTGGAGGTTGGTCATAAATCTATAGGCGTTAATAAAAGTTGCTTTATGGTAGACAATGGATTTGATTATTATGGTAAACAAAAACCGGATCAAAATTTGTTATTGAATGATGGAAAGTGTGAAAATGCAGATCTTGTTTCTTTTGACGCGGCCAAACTGTTCTGCTATTGGGATGAGATGAAATGTAGCAGAGAAACCTCAAGCAATTCAACCGAAGAAAGCAAAAACACAAATGAGTCAAATGAAAACCTAATAACTGATACTATAGGGGTGATGATGATAGATAAAAATCAAAATATTTTGAACGGGTCATCTTCAGGAGGTAATATGTTGAAACCTCCTGGTCGTATAGGTTGTGCAGGGGTCTTGGGTGCAGGGACCTATATTATGACCAGCGATGAACTTCCTTTCTATGGCACTGACAATGAGGCAAATGTCTCAAAGAAACGAAAGATAAGCCAAGTAGATGAATCTGATGATGAGGAATTTATTTACGAAATTAGTTTATTTGCATCAGGAAGCGGCGAAGATATTATTAGTACAGATCTTTCACGCTACTGTTGTAATCATGTATTGACAGCTTTGCATTTACGAAAAGGTAAAGATATTTATGAGGCATCAGAAATTCTCGCAGATTCACTTGATAAATTAAAAAAGAGACGGAACGGACAGTTATATGTTGGTGTAATAGGAATGATTAAAGCAATAGATATTTATACAAAAAAGACTCTACAAACACATATAATTTATGCTCACACAACTGAGTCTCTTATCTTAGGATTTCATTCTTCAACATCAGAATTCAGGTTTATTTTTTCAGAAAATAGCAGTTGCAATAATAATCAAACACTAAGAGCTCAAATTATAGTTAGCACTTCAAAAGGGTAAGGGCGGATGGCGCCTGTTTTGTATCGTTCACGACTGATTCAGGAAAAAAAATAAAAAAAAAAAAAGAAAAAAAAGAAAAAAAAAAAAAAAAAAATTAAAAAAAAAAAAAAGAGGTTTTTTTTTTTTTTTAATTTCAAAGAGTGAAACCACATGCTTTCCCTCTTTTGACAAGAAGAGTTATAAACATCTGATTTTTTAAGATAATTTTTGATCTCTCTTCAACTAGTGATGTTTTTTGAAAAAGTTTCTTTCTTAGTCTGTTTTTCAAGTATCATAATCATTATTTAAGTGAACAGTTGAGCCCATCTTCAACACAATAAAAAAAAAGACAGAGATATGAAGACAAAGGAATCAAAGTACATCAGTCAACTCACTCGCAATCTTCAAAATGCTTTCAACAAAAGCAAAGAACCTATCTCATCTGATGAAGACAAATTGAGTTCTAATTTGAGTGCCAACTCATCTAGTGAAGCCTTGGATCGTTTAGCATCTTTAACCATATCAACACAACAAAAGCGTCGTTCTTATTGTTCGATTGAAACAGGAAATGAGATAAATGATACTATAGAATTCGTGGATGTTGCTACTCCGGGGAGCGTAAATTCAAGAAGAAGAAGAAGCTCTTTAGTCAGAAAATTTTCTGTAGGATCATTCGCTGATAGCGTTAAGATCGATTTGGGTGATTCAGATACCCCAAAAAAAGATAATGGAGATAATATCAGCCAAGTGGTTTACAAATCCAGAGAAGTTGAAAGTTTAGATGAAACCGATGCTATATTTAACCCAAGAATCAGTGACTTTGAACCGTTGACAGTATTAGGCCAAGGTGCTTATGGTAAAGTATTATTAGTTCGCAATAAACAAAATGGAAAATTATTTGCTCAAAAGCAACTCAAAAAAGCGCTGATCTTGATATCTGCAAAAAATCAATCTTCTTTGATAGCAAACAACCAAGACAATGCAACTTCTGAACAAAACAATATCAATAAAAAGATTGAAAGAACAATGGCAGAAAGGGATATTTTGGCAAAAATTAAACATCATTTTATTGTCAAATTATTCTATGCATTACAAGATACTTCAAAAATTTATCTTTATCTTGAATATGTTCCTGGTGGTGAACTATTCCATCATTTATCAACAACTTCTAATTTTGTCGATGAAAAGGCCACTGCTTTTTATGCTTGCGAAATGGCCTTAGCTTTAAAACATCTACATGAAATAGGTATTGTATACAGAGATTTGAAACCGGAAAACTGTTTATTGGATAATACTGGGCATTTGATTTTGACTGATTTTGGATTATCAAAGATTAGTACTGAACAAGATCCAAAATGTAATAGTATTATAGGAACTCCTGAATATATGGCTCCTGAGGTTTTGAGAGGTGAAGATTACAGTTTTGGGGTTGACTGGTGGTCTTTAGGAGCCGTTGTATTTGATATGTTAAGTGGAAAGCCCCCATTTACTGGTGGTAATCATAAAGCTATTTGTAACAAGATATTGAAAAATAAAGTCAAATATCCTTTCTATTTTACTGCAGAGGCTAAAGATTTGATGAACAAATTATTGAATAAGCATCCAAGCAAGAGAATGAATGTTGATGCTGATTTTGAAAAATTTAAAAAATTAAGATTTTTCAGGCATGTGGACTGGAAAATTTTAAGCGATGAAACTAGTTATAAGACCGTTAAACCTCCAATTGTTCCATTAATCACTGATCCTGTATTGGCTGAAAACTTTGATGAAGAATTCACTAGTATGAAAATAAGTAATTATGATTATGACTCTACGGAACCTTCTAATCAAGTCCTCAGAGATGATGAAATAGACCATAATTTATTCAAAGGGTTTTCTTATACTGCCAGTAACAGTTATATCAAAAGATTCTTATAGAATTTCTTTTTTTTTTTTTTTTTTTTTTTTTTTTTTTTTGTTTTAATAGAACTTGCGTTTTTGTTGTTTGGAGAATGTGTGCATTGGTGTTGTTTAGTTCGTTGTTATTATTACTATGGCTCTTATTTATTAATTTCAATATTCTACTTAATATTATTAGCATTTTTTTTTTTTTTTTTTTTTTGAAAAAAGACTCTTATTATTTTGTAAAAACGAATAATGTGATGCTGGCTGAGAAATATCTTACTGTAATGTATGGGGGTATCTGCATATTGATGATAACGTACTCAGGCTGATGAAAATAAATTGGCCGATATTTTACACATGAATACTAAAGGGAAATATTACTAGGCGATTAGGGAATATTACTAAGCGATTGACACCCTTACTTTATTGATCTATTATTTTTTAATTCTAATAAAAACTTTCTTTTTGTTGTGGCATATAACCAAAGGAATAAGATCAAACAAGAAACAAAATTCATAAAAATCCAAGTTAAAATATTTTTTGAGTTGACAATTCTCTAATTTTTAAAGATTCAATCTTAATAAATGGAGTTTGTGCATTAGTGACCACCTCAATTGAACTAGGAAGCAATCCGTTACTCATAAAGAAAGTGTTGGTGGCAGCAATAGAATGACCATTGAAATACAATTCGATAATATTTCTATCAATAATACCATAAACTTGATGATGTTTATTACCATTTTTTGGGTCAATTTTGTAAGATTCACTAAACACTGATAATTTGTTGGTGAAAAAAGGATTGGTTTGATCAAAACCTTTTTTGGAACTATTAGAAGTGACTCCTCTGTCTAAGTAAAAAGCATCAGGTCTGGTATCGTAACCAAATTTAAGTGTCTCTTTGGTTCCATCAACAGATTGAGAATGGATTAAAAGATCAAAATTGGTGATATCCCTAGCAGATAAGTCTTTATTGATAACGGTAAAATCTAAATTGAAGTCTAAGAGACCAGTTGAACCTTTATTATTATTATTATTATTATTATTATTATTATTATTATTATTATTATTATTATTATTATTATTATTATTATTA